>CAUYSK010113559.1:0-67311 GCA_963575035.1 Avahi laniger
TTTTTGAGACAGAATCTTGCTTTGTTGCCCAGGCTAGAGTGAGTGTCGTAGCGTCGGCCTAGCTCACAGCAACCTCAAACTTCTGGGCTCAAGCGATCCTCCTGCCTTAGCCTCCCAAGTAGCTGGGACTACAGGCATGTGCCACCATGCCCGGCTAATTTTTTTTATATATATATTTTTAGTTGTCCAGATCACTTTTTTCTATTTTTTTAGTAGAGATGGGGGTCTCGCTCTTGCTCAGGCTGGTCTCGAACTCCTGACCTTGAGCGATCCACCCGCCTCAGCCTCCCAGAGTGCTAGGATTACAGGCGTGAGCCACCACGCCCGGCCCCTACTATAATTTAAAATACATAAAAATTTAAATGCTTTCTAAATAGATCAAGGGGTTCTATATCTGAATCTATCTTCTTATATCTATTCATATTTGGTTAACAGATCATATCAATTCTCATCATTAAAATAAACTTAATATACTTTAATTGTGCATGAAGTTAACATGTACAATTTTTATTCCGTTTTTTCTAGATGCTAGTTTCAGGCACTAAAATAAAGATCTCTACTGAAAAGCTTGATTGACTTTGAACGCATCCACACTCTTTTTGGTGTTACATTTTTGAGCTAAAGTCTCCAACAATTAAAGCCATTACAATTATTAGGAAAAAGAGAACAAGGAACCCAAATGTAGCAGGAAAATCATGCTGGGAAAAATATTATTTAAATCCCACATTTACTTTCCAGACACATTTTGAGTTTTTTATAAGGGGAAAAGAAGTACAACTTGGCTAACAATTAGAGAAAGATATTTAGTAAAAGAATATGACTTTGAGTTTTTAGAACTATTTACAAAGAAGTAATCCAAAAGTTTGTAAACTGACCCTTAACTGGTTTGATTAAAAGAAGGTAATTAATAAATGACAAGACAGAATGAAAAGTTCATTGTGGCATTTGATAAACCACCCAAGAAGTTAAATCGATGCTTTTCTGTTTAATTTCACTATTTGTTTTTCCATTTGAGCTGCCAACTTTCTAACATGCTACAGAAGGAAGAGGCAACTTTCCTCTTTTTTTTTTTGATTGATAAACATCACATATTTTTGTTTCAAATCAATTGAACTTTTTCAAGATGATCCTTGCATTTGCTGTCACACTTGTGGTGAAGCCATTATTCCATCAAAACTTTTTAAATAGCTCCCCCTTTTTTAGCTCCTTTGACAAGAACACCACAACAGTTCACATCACCCTTGACCTTCAGGGTGTATATCATCTTGTCAACATATAAACAAACACACTATTGGTTGTATTTTCATAGATTTTTTTGTAAATATCAAGATCCAATTTATCAAAAGGTTCACCCTAAGTGACAGCTCTGAAGTTCTGGATTGTATTTGCAATGCTAATTCTGACTTTTAATAAAAAAAGATATTTGGGTTATGTTTTTTCTTTTGTCTTTTTTTCAGGAAAGTGTAGTACACCACTACAACTTTTTTTTTTCTTTTTATGATGGAAATTTTTACTTATTCAGTTATAAAAGGCTAAGATTACTAGAATTATCAAAGGTGTTTTTTTCTCTCAGTTGTAAGGGAAACACACGTTTGCACAGGAAGAATTTATGTGCGATTCCTGGTACTGTCCCCCTCGCTTGCAAAATGCATAACCTGGGATAATAAGAAGACTTTGTTTTCAATGGAAAAGGAGATGATGATGAAGATGACTAATACTATTTCTGCAATCAAGTAATTATTTCCTTTTTACTTTCATATTCACAGCCTCTCACACTGGGTGTTGCTGACTTTGTATCTTCTTTTAAAAACATAAAATGTGTTATCAATATTAATGTGCCCTCTCTCCTTACACTGCCTGGACTAGAGAGATAGCTATAGGAATGTTGTACACTTTGTGGACTACGAGAATTGGATGGACAAAATGTACTGTTTGTCAGGGAATAGCCTTCAAGATAAAATTCATTAAACATAACACGTAAGAGTTTACAGACCATGGATTATAGGCTCATGCCTGTAATCCCAGCACTCTGGGAGGCCAAGGCAGGAGGATCACTCGAGCTCAGGAGTTCAAGACCAGCCTGAGCAAGATCGAGACCCTGTCCCTACTAAAAATAGAAAAATTAGCCAGGTGTCATAGTGCACACCTGTAGTCCCAGATATTCCAGAGGCTGAAGCAGGAGGATCACTTGAGCCCAGGAGTTTGAGGTTGCAACGAGCTATGATGATGCCACTGCACTCTACTTGGGGTGAAAGAATGAGACTCTGTCTCAAAAAAAAAAAGTTTATCAAACTTCAACAACTGTAAAGATATATAATCCACATGCTGGCAAAATAAAAAAAACAATATCAAAAAGCCAGTGTATCTGGGAAAGAAATTTTTTTAATAATTAAGACCTCTAAAATAACAATGTTAAAAAAAAGACAGGGGCCTCTAAAAGATATTGACTACATATACACATACATGTATACAACTGCAATTCTATCATGTCAGAAATCATACTTGGAAACTCCCTTGCGTAGGCACAAATTCTTTGAGTCCGTGCCAACCACTCAGCGGAAAACATAGATGTATTTAGAAACATTCAAAGCTTCCTGAAATGTCAACACACTTCGAGAGTGCTTCACCAGTGATACGGAGATGATATACCCACTCTTGTGAAAAACTAAACAAGGAAACCCATTAGAAGGTACTTGCGGAAAATCCAAGATTTGAAAACTTCTCTTTGATAAGTTAGAAAGAGGAAACTCGCATGCATACACAAACACACACACACAACTCACTGTTACTTAGAGGAAATTGTTTATCCTTTTTATGTGAAAAGTGATCATTCTAATTTAATTAGAATTAGCAATAATTCTAATTTTGAAAGGCCTTAGATGTTTCTCCACATTTACGCACCCATGTATTAATGAATGGGATTCTTAGCACTAAAAAGACTACAATATAGAAATTTAGCTCTAGTAATAGTAAAGGAAGTTTGGATCTCTCTACGTAAACATTTTTAAGTATGACATCAAGGAAGATAGGTGTTATAAGAAGGGCATATACTTCAGAATGAGAAATGCTCAGGTTAGAAATAATGATAGTTAATATTCATAGGCTGCTCACTCTGAGAGGCACTGTTCTAAATGCATTGTATATGGTTAACTCATTTCAGCTTCAAACTGCCTTATGGAAAAGATACTATCTGTCCATTTTATCTTTGAGGCACTCAAGGCACAGAAAGGCTAAACAACTAAATCAAGGACTCACTTCTAGTAGAGAACAGCTGAGATGCAACCCTGCCTTAGATGCAAAACATCTGGCACTGTACTATGCATATAATAAGCATTCAATATCAATAAATAACTCTTATCATCATTGTTCATTCAGAAAATATCAAACTTGAGGATATACATTTAAGTCAGACAAGACCTTTGACCTTAAGTTGTTTTTATTCAATCTATCAAGACAGATATTAAAATTCATGACTACAATGCATCATGGTGTTAAGATAGACACAGCTTTTCAGGGCTTCAGCTTTTGATGTTTTGATGTATTAAAGGGGAATAATTAAACCACCCTCAAAAGGATGATTCAAGGTGGATAATAGGTGCAAAGTGCACAGAACAATGCCCGACACATGGTAAATGCTGTTAATATTAATAATAACAATTTTAAAATTTTTTATTTTTAATTTTTACAGATATACAACAGTTGTACATATTTGTGGGGTACAAGTGATATTTTGATACAAGTATACAATGTGTAATGATCAAATCTGGGCAATTGGGATATACATGACCCCACACATTTACCATTTCTTTATGTTGGGAACATTCCAAATCTATTCTTCTAGCTATTTTGAAATACACGGTAAATTGTTGTTAACTATAGTCACCCTATTGTGCTACCAAACACTAGATCTTATTCTATCTTCTATCTAGCTGTATTTTCCGCCATTAACCAATCCCTCTTTACCCCCCACCGCTACTCTCCCCAGCCTCCGGTAACCATCGTCCTATTCACTACCTCTGTAAGATCAATTTTTTTAGCTCCCACATATGAGTGAGAACATGAGACATAATTTTTTAACATAATGAAAGGAGCAGAGTAGCAGAGAATACTGTGCGCTATTAAGAATAGACACAAGCAGAACTGCAGCTGCACCAAATTCTCAACCACCTCTTGAGAGAATTAGTAACTGCTTATTGGCTATCATTTGGCTCAAATGCAATTTTTAATCTCTTAATACCATAAACACATTAATGAAACACATGGACTTTTTTGTTTGAAAAGAATCCCTAAATAAATGACAGAATTCAAGAAAAGTCACTACAAAAAGAGATCCTCAGTGCCTGATTCTAATAAAAAAAATATGTGCACTGCTACATACATTAAGAAATTAGTTATTTCTCGTGCTTGAGGATTTCTTGATATTTTAAGATGTGTTTCAGAGTTTACTATTGAGAAAGATAAAGAGAGAAGGAGGAGGGGAGAAAAAATGGGGGAGGGAAGGAAGAAGGAAAGAAGGCAGGCAGGAGCCAGTTCAGACGCTATTTTTATAAACAGGAACCATTTAGGTTTGAAATATTAGATTTTCTGATTCTCCCTGGCTTAAATCCTAAGTGGACAGAACTCCATACTCATTTAGAGATGTGATTATATGATAAGCAGTGTGCTATGAAATTTATATAACTTAATTTTATTTAATTCTTATCCAAGTTAGCTGAGATTGATAATCCCCCATTTTACAAATGTGAAAATTGAAGTTAAGAAAAGTTAAAAGTGACTCCCCAAAGTCACAGAAAGTAGAGTCAGGACTCCAAGCAGCCTGCATGATCCTAAGGCCTATTCATTACATTATCCCATCTCACTGCTTTCACATAGAGGTTCATTCCTTGTATGACACTGGAAGGAAGAAGGATGCTTGGAAAGATCACAAACACCCTCTATTTAAGGTCCTCAGACTCTGTGCTTATTCACATTGCAAGATGTTTCACACACACCTTAATTCAGCGGATTTTAGGGCAGTCCTGCAGGTTAGTGAGTACCCCAGGGGATTTTTACTGGACTTAGAATTTGAAGATGTTCTTTGTTAATGATAATCTATACATTAGGTCTTGAATTTGGTATGGTTTCATAGTTACATACCACCCCTTCCCTTTCTTCTTACCCTTCTCCATGAGGAATCCCTTAGAATAGCATTTTTCTAAAAGCTCTATTTTAGGATCAAAATCATCTTTTGCTTTATTTTCATGCATAGATATTTCCAGGCATAGATTTAAAAGTTCACAATCCTTGAAAAGGATTAAGTCGCATAACAATGCTTTAATTTTTTCAATCCCAAATAAGTAGTCACTTCTCCATTTACTTCTCTTGAAAATGATGCACATGAAGACTGAAGTTTCAGGTCTAAGGATTAGAAATGAGAACTTCCCAACCCTTGATTTTTTTTCATCCTCCTCACCTGTCAGATTTTCCCAATGCTTCTGGTGAACAGGAGGAAAAGAAAGTGTTGGGAGTGGGGTGAGTCTGTGCCTAAATTTTTGGAGTCAGGGTTTTCAGTTACATTTACTGCTAAGTCATTTGCACCAAAACAACAGCAGTGAACATTTATCAAACTTTCCTTACTCCGAAAGAAGAAACTATTTTGTGTCACATTATAAGCACAAAAAGTTTGTTAAGGGAGCTAGGACCAGGTGAATAGCTTGAAAGTTTCTTTCTTGGAAACAAAGGTAGAGACAGGTGTAAAACCTTTAGAAATTCTTTTTTTTTTTTCTTCAGACAAAGTCTCGCTCTGTTGCCCTGGTCAGGCTGGAGTGCAGTGGTGTCATGACAGCTCACTGCAACCTCAAACTCCTGGGCTCAAGGGATCCTCCTGCCTCAGCCTCCTAAGCAGCTGGGACCACAGGCATGTGCCACCATGCCCAGCTAATTTTTTCTATTTTTTTTTTTTTTTTTTTTGGTAGGGAGAGGGTTTCGCTCTTGCTCAGGCTGGTCTCAAACTCCTGACCTCAAGTGATTCCCTAGGATTTACATGCGTGAGCCACCATGCCAGGCTGGAAACTCTTATTGGCTAGGAATAGTCTCCCTAAAATTAATCTTATTACCTACATTCTAAGAAAATGTAGGAATATGTATTATCTGTTCTGCAGGAGATATATCTTGCTTAAACAGACAAAACTTGGAATCCAAGAAACTAGTGCATCTTAAAAAGGACTGCGCTGGTTCTGAGAGCATTTCAGAACCCAGGTTTGTAGGTGGCTACCACAAGTATGCCCATAACTAATTAGCTAAGCCCAAAGAAAAGTTTCATCCCAAATAGTACTGGTCTGCTGGTCATTGCTGGGATCCTGGCCCTCTATTTCTATGGAGATGCTACACTAATTTCACCAGAAAAATCATGATCAATTAGGGTCAACAGCTCCCTGCTTTCAGACTTTTAAGTAGTCACCACTTCCTCTGACATTTCATGCCAAGCAAAAGAGATACAGTGATCACCACAAGTGTGACATAAATCATGGCAGCCCCTGGTTCCTCTTTCTGACTTCACTGATACTACCCTACACTCTTCTCAGATTAGTGAGGAAGACTGGGCCCAGTTATGCATGAACAAGAATGACAAGCTGAAATGAATTTATAAGAACACCTTGCAGGTTGTGTCCTCATTCCCAGAACTTGTTATACCAACTTAGTTCCTACTTCCTAGCTATTAAAATGTAAGTAATTAAGACCTTAAAGTACAGTCTGTCCAGCTGTAAGATGAACTATTACCTCTTCTATTCTCCCATCCCACACATACACGTAGGCACAACAGAGTAAACACAGACAGACAGGGACAAAGACTCTATAAAGTTCTGACAATCAGCATATAGTTGTTTTCCCAGATCTCTAGTAAAGAACATTCTACAGTTTCTCTCTAGCACATGCACATTGGAACTCAGTGTCTTCCAGAGCATGAAACTAACTCCTTCTGTCTTCAATAAGACCACTCAAGGAAACTGTCTCTTCTGCAGATGTCTGAACCCAAAAATTTTTTTCTCCCAAATTTCAAGTCTTCCTATTGGAAGTTACAAAAAAAGCCAAAGAAATGGAGGAGGAAGTGCCATTCCAAATATCAGGTAACTTCTTCCCAGATCTAATTATAATTTCCCCCAACCAAGAATATTCATCTTGCTTATATTTTTGCCTTGAACCTATTAAGCACATAGGAGGAGTAAGATTGGAGGAGGGGCATGTCAAGTAGACTTTGAATTTCTGGCAAATGGCTCACTGTATATTTCATTTCAAAGGCCTAATTATGTCTGCATAAATAAACTGTGCTACGCAGCTTGATGCATGGCCATTTGTCATATTAAAACAATGGCATCCAAAGTAAATCTCCATTAACATTGTTTAACTTTAATGCTTTGGGGTGTTTGCTACTCAAATGATTTTAAAAAATGGAGTGATTTATGATATTACAATTTAAATGAGGCAACATAACAAATAGACTATGAGTCACCGAGACTTAAAATGTACCATAAGCCCAGCTGGGTTAGCAGCGCAAAAGGTACCCACAGCTGAAGAGTCCCTAGGCTCTATGTGGTATGGCTTTTGCCACTCGTGTGTGTGTGTGTGTGTGTGTGTGTGTGTGTGTGTGTGTAATTATATGGAATGAACAGGGTACTGGGAGAATTTTCAGGAAAATGTAACCCAAGATTTCCAAAAAACCCAACTTGCCTACAGTCAGTGTCCAGGGTAATGAAGTCCTGGCATCAGACATTTGGGATACACAAAATGAAAACAGAGAAAAAGTAAATTTTTTTCAACATTTCTGGATACAACATCATGGACTTCTTTTCCGTTTAGTTTACTTTTTTATTTTAGAAAATTGTATATAGAATCTTTATTTTGCATGCAGAAAAAAAATACAGAGCTGGAAGACATATCCTTTCAGAGGTCATAGATCAGTCCTCTAAAGTAAAAACATCTTACATAGGCCAATAAATTAATAAATGGCAGAGCTGTCCAACTTTCCAGACTTCTCTGGTCTTAACCATAAATTTTCTGGATGCAACAGTATCTTGGTTTTCACTGCTGTCAAACTTGTCTACTTTCCTCCTGGGTAGAACCATTTTAATCCCTGATCCCTGTTCCACCTAAATCAAGGCAATGTGATTGCCAAAAATAGCAGAGTTTCTGAATTAGACACTGTATCTGTAAAAGAGCAGAATAATCTCATTTAATGCCAGCTCTAAGTTGGGCTATTGTCTTAAAGAGCAGATTTGGGTAAACACATTTACCAATGGAGCAATAATATTTTTGTCTTAGGCCTTGAGAACCAAACTTCTGGTGTGTTTTCCATAAAAATACTTTGAGGTCTTTTAAAACAAAGCACCATATGAAGTGTGTCTAAACAGCACAAAAGTAAACTGCAATTTGGCAACAGCACTCATTCTACCAATGTGAGTGGCTAAATTGGACAATTTGGGATAAAATCATTTCCATTGGAGTCTGAATTATCCGGCTGGCCATCTACACTGAAATAATTATTTAGAAAACCACCAGATTGGTTCTTCCTGTGGCACTGCATACACAGTTACAAATGCAAAGAATTTTGGTGTGGTTGCCGTGTCGTAGGACAATCGCAGCACGAAATAAAGATGCACGACTCAATTTGACATCTACACAGAGGGAGTAGCTGCTCAGCCTGGCAGGTCAATCTCTAAGGCTGGCCTGCCCCGGACCAGGTCGAAGTTTGGCAGGGACCCTGTCTTCCCTGGCCCTGCTCATGTTCCTCTGATGAGCTCTGTTGAAAGGCTGTAACCCATTCCAAGCCGTGGATTTCTCCAGTTTTTCAAAATTTCAAATATCCCAGCTCTCCCTTTCTCTACCCAAACCTCAGCTCTCTGCTTTTCCTCTCATTTTCCTTTTCCAGTTGCCCTCTTATAGGAGCCCACAGGGCTCCATCTGATACAAGAGACCAGACTGAGGCAGCCAAAAAAGCCAGATAAGAAATCGGGGGCACATCTAAGGGTTTATATTAAACAGGCCTAAAGTTTCAAATGTTATCAGAGTGGTATAGAGTGTGCATGAGAGGAGAGATCAAGCCTATTTGGAGCATAAGTATAAATGTAAGAAGAGAACGAAGGGCAATACAAATGAAAATAACACAACCAATTCTAAAATACTTTCCTGCAAACTTGGATGCCAAAGATCCCAAAGATAATTGAGAAAGTGCATTTATTTTGGATTCAGTTTAAAGCCTACTGCTGAAATGCAGGCACCTCCAGAACCAGGACATTTCATTCCCTCCGCCACAATGCAGTATCTTAAAGTGATCAACTAAATGAAAAAACTCAATAGTCAGCCACAAGGTTCCAAGCATCCTTAATGCCTGTAATGGGAGCTGAAGGCTTTGAACTGACCACAGGTGGCTTCCCAGAGCTCCAAAAAGTGTTTTCCTAATACTCAAGAGTCAAAAGAGGCAAATACTAAATCCTCAGGTGTGATGTGCCTAGAAAGCACCAAATTAAGGTCCTTTATCAAAAACCATTAATATGAAAGACATATAAATGGTTTATAATAGAAAAAGGCCACAGTGTAAACAAGGATCAGGGAAACAAATACTTTCTCACCCAATCAGGGAGTGTAAACTGATATAACTCTTCTGAAGGCAGATTGGGCAAAATTAAAAGCTTTTAAGACATAGAAGTATTTTAATTCCAGAAATATAAAAATGTATACTAAGAAAACAGTCATAGATACGCCAAAAAAAAAAAAATAGTAAAGATTCAAATAAGGACTTCCACACCAGGGAAAAAATTTAAGCCAATCAAATATCCAAAATTAGTCTGTATCTATATGCTGAAATACTAGCCAGCTATTTAACTTGTAGTAAAAAATGTATAGTCATTTAAAATTTTTGTACAATATATATGTTAAAAGTTACAAAAATGTTTGTAGTAGGATTTTAAACTTTGGTTTTTAAAAAGTTTATTGTCACAGGAAAACACTACAATGAAATACAGTGAAAATGCTAACAGTGATTACCTCTAAGTGGAAACTTTATAGGTCATTTTTATTTTCTTCTTACTTCCCTACATATTCCCAGTTTTCTATAACAATTATCCTCTGTAGTCAGAAAAAAACTTTTTTGCAAAGAAAAAATAGAGAACTACAGATATGATGCAAACAGATTGAGGAATTTAAGTAAAGAGTACTCAAGAGAAAGCAGTAAAAACACCCTTAACAAGAAATGATCACCAAGAGAAAAGCAGCAATCACAGAAAGAAGCCGTAAGTCATCTCAATCAGCATTCATATAAGGGAGTCCCACGTTGGGGAAATCCAATAAATAAAAGGTTTGCACTTAGGCTAGGGAATGAGAGAGTAATTACATTTCAAAAAGTTTACTCCTTTACTAAAAAGTTCATTCCAAAGGTATCTTAAATTTGCTCCTTTATACAGAGGTTCTCAAAGCTGTTTGTTCATAGAATCCCCACTTAAGCTTTTATAAAATGCAAACCATCAGACCACATCCCTGACGATTCCAATCCAGCAGGTTATAGGTGAGACTCGAGAATTCTTATTAAAAAATAAAAACTCCCCAACTGTTACAAATTAAAAGATATACAAGAGATATTTGAACAAAATGCAATGTGAAGACTTTGTTTTGATTGTTATTCAAAAAATCAACTATAAAAAGATATTTGGGAGGAAATGAAGGTACCTGGAAATTAGATGATATAAAGACATTGTAGCTAATATCGTCAGGTGTGAGGATGGTATTGTGGTTATGTGGTGTTTTTAGAATCCATGTCTTTTAGATGCTAAAAAGATAATATACTAAAATATTTGTAGGTAAAATGTTATGGTAATTGGGATTTACATTAAAATAATCCAACAAAAAAATACAAAACAAAATAAAAACAAAGTATAAAAAGCTGGAGCAAACAGTGGAGACAAACATGGAAAGAAAAATTATTCAAAATGGATACTGGGTACAAGAGGATTTATTATGCTATTTCTCTCTGCTTTGGGGCATGTTTGAAATTTCTATAAAAATTTAAGAGAAAAAAATTCTTCCCAGTGGCTTGGGAACCACTGCCCTAGTGGTTTAAAGGTATTCAGTTTCAGTCTGCAAAACTGGACCTAAAGCAACTTTTCAGGACTTTTGTATAAAGTAAGAAATTTTACATTTTTGTAATGATCATTCTCAAAACATCAACTCACAGATCCTTAAAATAGCCCTATTAAGCCCAGAGGTAAGGAAAACAGGGTTCATATTTACTAAGCACCTACTATTTACCACATATTACTTTATTCAGTACTGCCAAAAACCCTGTGAGAGAGAAATAATTCCCAATATAGAGAAGTCAAATCTATGGCTCCAAAAGATTAAGTAACATGTCTAAATACGTATACTAAAATAATGAAAAACTACTAGCAACCTAGATGCTAAATAATTAACAATAAGGAAACAGTTCAGCAAATTCTGATTCACCTATTTGAAGGACAATATTTTAAATATAATGATTACAAAGAATATTAATAACACTAGGACATGTTTAGGTAATAATTTTAAGTAAAAAAAATTTTCAGCATAATACAAACCCCTAGGCACATTTAAAATTTTCTAGAAAATAAATACATTTAAAATTTTAGAGTTTGTCTCCAGGTGGTGAGCTATGAGAGTTTAAATTTTTTTCTGTATTTTTTGAATTTTTGCTAATGAACATCAATTATTTGTTTAATAATGAAAAAGCTCTTAATAAAGAGACCCAGCATCAGCCAGTTAGCTACACCCCACAGACCAAGCCTGCCCAACTCCATACTGTTCACCTTGCCCTTGTGTGACACTGCCTCCAGCGGACGGGCAAACCTCAGGGCACGGTCATGCGGCTGCCACTCAGCAGACAAACAAACAACAGAATTCCTGGAGGGAGACCTCATCAGGTAACTGTGTAGAAACAGCACTATTTGGATACAATACAGTATACCATCAAAACAGCATCTAGAATATTTTTAAACTATACACATTTGTGTCCATTTAAAATTTTCCATTTTCAACTTCTCAAAACATTTACCCATCTCTAAACTTCAACTTTCTAAGATCCACTTTAAATCTTTTTGGAACAAGGTGAATTGAGGATAAATAAACACCCTTAATAAAATGAAAAATATTCAAAGTTGACCAGTAACGCTTTACAAGATACCTAAGGTATATTGGGCATTGTAGGAGAGATAATAAGGGAAAAGAACCTTTAACAATAATCTTTTAAACTCAACTTAAAATTTTTGAGTTAAAAAGAAATAAAAATATAATTTTTTAACCTTATTTAAAGCTCTGGAATAAAACTGACTTGGCTTAACTCGGTAGTATAACCATGAGTATATTTTAATTGAAAATGTCTCCACTTAGCTTGCCTGCTTGAATTCCTTTCTGTTGCTTAATTTCCAAACAAGAGATATTACTGCTGGTCTTAAATGGCTGAATCATCTGAGAAGAGGCTCTCTGACACCACTGACAATGTAGTTCTAAAAACAGAAAATTATAGATTATCAGAGAAGGAAGTTTAGAAGTATCAGCTTAGGGTCTGAAGCATGTCTTGTGAGGCCACCCAAAAAGACAGCTTTCCTCATCGTCCTGACCCTGGGCTCTAATCTCCAGCCCACAAACAGATGCATTCCTCTAATTCCAAGAGGGGGCAGGGCCAGGCATCACCAGCAGAAGCTTCTGGTCACTGCAGCAGGAGTGTAGACGTTACAGCTAGGAAGCAGCAGGGCCCTGAAGGTGGCGGAACTGCAAACCCCATCCATAACAGGCACCTGAGTGCCAGCTGCTCTCAGCACCTCTGTCTGTCCCTTGAACTTCGTCACCTTCTCCGAGACTTCCATCCTTCTGCCCATGTCCCCTTCCTCAAGTCCCAATCTTTATCACCCATTTTGTTCTTGTCCCTCAGGTTTTAAATCTCTCATCTTGTTTTCTGCCTGCTCTAATCTCTACTCACTTAAAGATTGCATTCCTAGTTTCCTTGTTAGTCTGGAAGTTGGTTTAGGTAAGTTTCTCTCTTTCCTGTTTCTCAGTATGTAGGAAATGACAATAGTTGATGCTACTTGCGACACATCAGCCACTCCAATGCATTATCGGACTTTCTAGAAGTACTGCATGAACATCACCACCCCCATCTTTCAACTCTGAGCTCCTTTACAGGTTGGGGGTCTTTGTTTTTTGTTTGTTTGTTTCCTCCATTTTTTAGCACAGCTCAGTGTCATTTATGGAAGGAATGCATAAGGCAGAGACACTTAGATCCTGAATCTAGCAAGATGCATCCATTTGTCACAAAACATAAGATATTCCTCCCTGTTCCAGCAAAAGATCACATACTTGTGTGTGACTCTACCACAGTCACCATCAGAAAAAAGAAAAAGAAAAAAAAATTGCAGAAAATTGCTGTCTTAGAGAGACTCCTTTTCCCCATTCGAGCACCATTCTTCTCATACTTGTTTCCACTCTGCTCCTTGTCCACCTAATTAGAATGCTACTTTGACTCACATACCCAATCCAGACATTGCAGCTTTCAAAGGTGCCCTAAAAGCACCACGAACCCTGCCTGACAGCTCATGTGTAAGACAGACTGTGCTTTGGTCGTTGAAGCTCACGGGGGTCCAGGGATGTCCCTAGCTTTATCATGATCTTTACGGCGCCAAATGAAGGCGAGAGCTCAGGTGTCAGGGAAACTTCCATTAGCTACGGTTTTACCAGATGAAACCTTATCTGTCAAACCGTTTCCTCTTCGTCTGTAACCCACCCTCTTCAAGTTTCCCTTCTAAAGATGACGTTGTAGCTTCCTATTTGCACCTCAAATCTCAACTCTCTAACCGGCTTTCAAGAAGTTCATGGCTGTGGCTTTCTGAATCGTCGCCCTTATTTCTCATTATCAACCTGTTGAGAGAGACCCGCCCGCCAAGTCAACCTTTTAAACAAAACAACCTACGTACTCCTCTTGGCTTTTGCACTTGCTATTCGTCCCATCTTTAGTTCCATCTCTCTCTTGGCTACTATTCTGCGCACACTAGTCCTGCACAGCCTGACTGCAAACTAACCTCCAGGGGAGGCTTTAGGTGACTCACCTCCCCAGCTGCTCCTTCATTCGCCTCCACAGTTACCTTGCAGGATTTTCACAATCAGGTGCTTTACGGTGCTCACCTTGACTTACTTATTTCACTTACGTATCTTCCTCAGGGATCTCATGTCTTCCCCATAGACTGTAAGCTACTCCTGGGCACTGACTGTGTTTAATACAACACTATCCCCCAACAACCCTGTACAGTGCCTGGCACACAGGGAAGCTTGTCAAACATATGTTGAATAATTGAAAGACATACCCCAGTCATACTGTAAGCTCATCCAAAATAAGAACTGCCTCTGTTAACACTTTACTCACCTTCACAGTTTCTGGTCCGGCTCTTGGTATGATGGTCACCGTGCATGCAAACAAATGAGCAAATGCTGTTTAGGACTTCACGTTCATCCTATGTGACACACTCCACAGTTGCTTTGAATGAAACTCCTTGCTCTGGCAACGTCAGCAAGATTAAATAGAACTTCCATCTTAGAGACCTTATGCCAGCAGGGTGAATCTGAGGAAAATCCATCCGTGACTCTCACCAAACGGAAAGGTGATGGGGACACCAAAAAGAAATCCACCTTACTTCCTGCTGGTTATCTAATCCTTTCTAATGTCTCACTAAAACACTCGTTTTAAACTTTCCAGACACAAACCTGCTGTGATCCAAAGTCAAGAGCATGAAAATTTCCATCATGCCAGGCCATTGAACAGTTTTCAAAAGTAGAAGTCACTGCCACTCCTCTCCCTTGGCTAGAGAAAAAAAAAATGCCAGAAACTAAAGGTAATTCGAATGACCTGCTGCCTTCTAGGCCAGGCCAGCTGTGGCTCTAACTATTTTAGCCCCGAGCGCCCTAGCAGAAATGGCCTGAGTATGGGTATGTTTACTGCCCTCTCCTTAGACCCAACCCGCTCCTTATAGGAGCTCTAAACTGTTAAAACAACTGCGTAACTCTAGAGTTACTCTGGACCTGGCTCCAAATTTAAATGAACTGTTGTGTTGTTGGGCAGCCCTGGAGGCCCTCTGGCAAAAGTCATCAGAAAGCCCAAAGCTTTTTCAGGGCTCCAGAGCTCGCCGTCAGGGACCAGTAAGCAGGAGACGAGACTGAAGTCTCACAACAGAACTTGGTAGCTGGAGAGCCAGTTTATTTAAGGTCCGGAACACAGGAATTTGCCAGCTACAGAGAAGTGAAGTAAATTAGGAAGAACAAGGAAATTACTGGCTAGGAAACAGAATTATTATGGAAAACTGATTTCACTGCCCAAAAATTTAGCCTCCATTTATTCTCAAAATTATACAAATATTTCAGCAATTATCTATTTACATGGTTATTTTCTGGACATTTCCTTACTGTTTCTCTCCAGTCTTTTACACAGTATAAAAATTATTTGCTTTTGAAATCATTTTTTGACTTTCATCACAGCCTGCAAAGCCTACACTCTCTGCCCCTCTAGGTTCCAAAAGGTCTGGACTTGGAAAAGGTTTTCAGCTAGCGCAATGCAAAATGTCCTGTAACAAAAAAAAATTTTTTCACTTGTACTACATAATTGAGTTTGATTTCCAAGTTTATTCCCTCCAATAACCACTGTGGACATCGATCAAATGTGTTTTTAAAAGATGTTTCAGTTTTCTTTGATAACTCCGGATCTGGAACACGAGATATATAACGATATGAAACGACTTTCTTAATTTGAAACCAGTTCAATATTACCTTGGCTATATATAGTTTGCAAACCAACTTTTGTTTTGTACATTTTAGAAAGCAAAGCTCATAATAATGAGTGCATGAGTCATTCACATGGAGGTGACTTATAATTCAAATTGAATTAACTGTAAATGCAAGCAATTTGAAAAAAATTAAGGCCTTATGTTCAGTGTTGTCACTACATTTGTTAGGGATTTCATCACTGTGTGGAGGCGTTTAGTTCCAGGCTAACATTTGGACAGATGGAAAGCTCCCCTGGAGCATGCGGGTCAAAAGAGCCAGCTCCACCCGACCTTCCGAGGAAGGAGGAGGGGAGCAGGCAGCCTCCGGGATCCACAGCTTCAGCATCTCACTCGCACTGGGCAGGACCGAGCGCTCCCTGCGTTCGAGAGGGTGCAACAAAACCAGCCAACTGGTTATGAAATCTCTTGTAAATTAAAAAGTAACGGACAAACGTTCACTGTTGTTCTTAGCATTATTGTTGTCAGTACAGAGGGAGTTTCTCTGTGTCTTTTCCTGCAGGTATTTTGGCAAGCACACTGCCACACACTCAAGATAACAAATGATTGGTGATATTTTCAAAGTGAGGAGCGAGAGAGAGCAGAGAGAAAGAAGGAAAAAAGGAAGGATGGGAGAAAAGGAGGAAAAGAGGGAAGGGGGAAGAACCAACACAAATGTTCAGCAATTGGATTCAACCATATTAACAGTATAAAGCCAATAAAAATTATGTTCACAAAAAATTTTCAGTATGGGGGAAATCTTATCATGATTTTATAAGGGACAGACAGCATGTATGCATGTATATATTTAAAGAAAATACTAAGTGCAATAAGAAAGAATTATACCAAATTAATTTTTCTTTCTTTTTAAAATCTATTTCAGCATTTTCCAAATTCCCTTTTAAAAATATTTTCAGCCTTTATAATCATCAAACGTAACCAAAGTGACAACAAGAAACATTATGAAAAGTTCATGAGGACAGTGTGTGTGGGTGCGTGGGTGTCCGTGTATACCTACACACGTGTGGAGCCAGCACTCCTCTCTAGACTAGAGGAGGGAAATGAGATTTTTGGTATAACATTTAGTTAAGTCAGATTAAGCATCCCTCCATCTGGGGAAGGATTTTGGTACAGGACTTAGCTGGAACATACAATGGCCCTGTGTCACAGAGTCCAACACATTCGGGAGTGACAATATCATCCTGAAGTCGCTCTACTGCTGCCTCATTGTGTTGTCAACCATGGAGGCAAAAGTAAGGGTTTTCCCACCGTTGGCAGAGGAAGGGAATAAGATGAAGCGTCCACAGGTATATCTAACCACATGGTTATTAGCTCACATTCGACCTGCAGATCCAATTCACACAGGTTTATAGAACTACCGACATCTTGGTCCTCCTCTGGTCAAAGCTCTGCCTACCTTCACTCTCCAGCACGCCTGAAGCAGTCCTGCGGATTGCGGTAACAGCCATACGCTTGCAACTCCTGATTTATCTCTCCGGCCACATGCTGTCCTCTGAGCACCTCCTAACAGCACCCACCCTTGCCCCCCTACAGACTGTTCTCCACGCAGCACCCAGAGAAGTCCTTTTAAAACATAAGTCAGCTCGTACTACTGCTGGCTCAAAACCTACTTTGCTCACAATAAAATGCAAAGTCTTTCTGGGGTCTAATTCATCCGACCCCAGCTACCTTGACCTTATCTCCTACCACACTCCTCCAAACTCACCTGGCTTCTGGCACACTGGCCTCCCCAATCACTAGATTCTTTCCTTTTTTCATCAGGTCTCCCCTCAATTGTCACCTTAATCTTAAATGAGGATGGTCAGATTCAGCAAATAAAAATGCAGAACACCCAGTCAACACTGAATTATAAACAACAAATAATTTTTTAGTATGACTATTTCCCAAATATGAGCTTCTCAAACTTACTGAGGCAACAAGCAATATCAGGAGAAAAACCAAAACCTCAACACCTCTCAGGGGAATGGATGAAGGAGGGAAAAGGAGGAAAGGGTGAGGGAGACCCAGGACTAACCCAAAAGGAATTCTTGCGAGATGTGACTCTAAAACAGTAAAGTTTATGGGCTGAGCAGAATAGGAAGGGAGAGCCTTTTAGGTAAAGAAACAGCACAGGCAAGATCACAGCAAGACATGGTAAAGGACCGAGCAGTTTGATTAGTGCGAGTGAAGGAGCTGGCAGAGGAAGCAGAGCTGGGCTTGGGAAGACAGTGGAGCCCCAGCGATGAGCAGCCGACATTCTCCCAGGAACATCTTCCCTCCCAATGTCTCACTCTCTGTGAATTAGCCATCTCTGCCCTCCAGGTCAAATTCTCCCTGCCTCCCTAACCTTCCAGCAGAAAGTCACCACTGCCTCCTCTGTGCACCCCAAAAAGCACTTTTTACACACTGCTTTCAACTGGAATCACTTATGGCCCTACCACTCCACAGTTCTTGAAGCAGAATTGGTCTTTCCCATCTTCGTGACCTGTGCAATGACTCATGTGCATAGGTTCTCCACAAATGTGTTTCTCTGGAGGGGGCTTAAACTTTCAGGGAAAGTAAATATGGAGCCCATGGTCCTGAAACACAAAGTGGACTAACCAGGTCAAGAGCCTGAGCTCCAGGGTCTCCATGAAGCCGTGGCTGGACTGTGGCTGAGAAGGCGATGCAGTGTCCGCCAAGGAGGGAAAGCTCACATGCAGGTCCAGAGGCCGGGGCAGCTGAACGGGACAGCTGTGGCAGAGACTACGCCCATAATTTAATGGGAGTGCAGGTCAGACAGTGGGAAGAGCAGGCAGCAAAGAGCGACTGGTGAAGATGAAGGACTCTGTGGTCCACCACACCTCCATGGAAATCCGGCCTTCACTACACACAACCTTGGGTAAGTTCCTTAACCTCTCTGTGCCTTCATCTGAAAAGACTCTTCATCTGAAACATGACTATAGTCCTTACCTCATTGGGTTATTCTAAGGATAAATTAAAATAACTCCTGTAAAGCCATTAGCATGTCTGGCACATAGTCTCAGCATAAGCATGTTAGCTATTATTGCTGTCAGATCAAAGGTACTTATTAAGTGCCTTCTGTATGCAGGATACTCTTAGCTGCTGGGAATACAAACATTAAAAAAGCCATTAGAGTTACCTCCAAAATGTTGGGCTCATAGGTTAAAAAGGACTATGATAGAACTGCAAGTTAAAGGTAAGGAGACATCTATACGGAGAGATGTGAGGTAGGGTCAGTTAGTGAACTCAATTTGAAACAATGTCCAGACTTCCAAATTGAGATGTTACACAGACAAGTGAGGATACAGGATTTAAGAGCTATCAGTGCAGGATATGGAATCTGAGAGCCATCCCTCAGAGGGAGTAATTGAAACAAGAAGAACAGGTGAGCTCTCTGGGTGTGAGAAGGTAGGATCAGAAAGCAGGCTGCATGCTCAGACTACTTCCACTAACAGGCAGCAATGGGAAGCGGAGGAGGAAGACAGAAAAAAGATCAGCAAATCCCCAGTTGCAGTTGGCATATGGAAAATTTACAGACTGCAAATCACAAATGTCATGCAAGGAACATATGGCCTCTCCATATGACATAGAACTGCACAGAAGGGGCTGGCAGGAGAAGTGGAAAGGACAGTGTTGCTGGATGCAGCACTGGGCTAGCTTAGGGCCTTAAGATGTCCTGCAAGTGGTCACATAGCTCAGATCCCATGACAGCTGGAATTTAGGTCCTTTGTACACCACCAATGGCCTTCCAGTGGGCCACCTCCTCTTGACGTACACCTGGATTACCTAGGCACCAATTACATACTGCAGTTTACACGAAGTATAAAGCCTTCTGCCATTGTGGCTG
The DNA here is from genome assembly GCA_963575035.1 of Avahi laniger. Lineage (NCBI taxonomy): Eukaryota > Metazoa > Chordata > Mammalia > Primates > Indriidae > Avahi > Avahi laniger. The sequence goes on from CAUYSK010113559.1 coordinate 19,654, forward strand.
CTTCCTTATGCCTAGCCAGGTGGAGTTTCAGAATACAGAAAGATGGAAATCATGGGAGTTCATGTTGCTGTCCGTTAGTAGTTATTTAATATTTATATGTATCTTCATCTATCTGTATCTATCATCTATTTATTTACACCCGGGGAAGGAGGGAGGGTTGATAAAGGAAGAGACTGGAAATGTCCGAAGGAGATTAGCCAAGGTGGAGCAGGGGTGAAAGCAAGGTTGAGACCAGAATTCACACAGGAACAGGACCAGACCAGGTGTGGACCTGAAGCAGAAGAGAGAACAGGTGAGTTCAAGAGTAGCAAAGACAAGGGAAGAGGCAGAAAGGGAGGCTAACATGGGGCAAGGAAGAGAAAAGTAAAGCCTGGTATTTTGCTTCTTAAAGGGAGTTCCAAGACCACTCAGGGCATTTGTTAAAAAAGTAGATTCCTGAGCCCCAATCCAGGGCTACTGAGTCAGAATCATTCAGGGAAGGTCCCCAGATTGCACTGTGCTTTACTCCCGGCTCCTGGAGATTCTCATACACACCAGAGTCTGAGAACTACTGAGCTGTGAAAAGTCACCAAAAATGTAGACTTTTTTTTAAATTGTGGCAAAATACACCTATCATAAACCTTCCCATTGTAACCATTTTTAAGTGTACAGTTTAGTAATGTTAAGTATATTCTCATTCATTGTGCAACGAATCTCCAGAACATTTGCATCTTGTAAAACTAAAACTCTGCATATAATATAGATCATTATTCTTACTGTTTGTTTAATAGCTTTGCTAAAGCTTGGCCAGCTATTCTAGATTCCGAGCTGAAATGCAGGCCATGGAATGCAGATGCCACCGCTGGCATCTGGGATTACGGGTCAGGGTCTAAGCCGGAGTGGTAGTGATGGATTTGAGTATCACCCCTGCTTGGGTTGCCATAAAAATGAAAATTCCAGGTGCCATAATGGAAATGATTAATATGAAATCAATATATATTAGGAAAAATTAATTTTAGTCTAAAATTTTGTTCTTTATGGCATGTTTTGGCGTTTATGTTTAGTTTTTCATCTAAAATTTCTAACCACAGACTGTCACTTGGAATTCTTGCTTTTCACAGGGGCATCATCAATACACATGCAGAATTTGTACAATGTCCTGTTTTGTCTGTATTCACTGTACAGACACAGCTGCACGCACATTTTTATGGACAGTGGCAAAGGTGCCTCTATGTTGATTTGTTGTCATTTAATATTTATTGACAAGTCACAATATGCTGGACATTGAGATGTTTTTCTACCCAGAATTCATTATCCAGTGTCAAACCCACCTAATGAATTGCTGCTGATTTGAGGTCCAAGACAAAAGGCCTTCACTCTTCAGGGCTTCCTTATGATTTTTCTAGATGTTACTAAATAATTCTCTTTACATTTTCATATTGTAAGTCAGTTCTTTGTTGTGAGGATTTCGAGTTAGCATTTCACATACTGAAATCATGTACATCAAGGAAATCTTTCTGTGTCCAACATTTGTATTCATTCTTGTTGCTCTCCATTAAAAATACAGTCTTAAGAATTAAAGCCATTTAGTGATTTTTTATATCCATTTTGCATAGTATTCCTTTAATACATCATCCTTTACTTGTAAGCAATGCTAAATAAATTGGCATTAAAATATTATTTAAAGTTGATTTTTATTAATAGTAAATAATTAAATCTAAACCATATCATGGTATACTACATACAATCTTTTACCAGATAAATAGTGATTTTTTTAATATTTGTGTACAGAGTCCAATAGAGACTTAAAATTTCCTATTAAAATCCACCAGGATAAGGGGGGAATCTCACTGATTACACAAAAGTCATAAACAATTTCTCTCTAATTTGCATAACAGTCCAACATTACTCTTCTTCACACATGGAGAAAGGAGGTACAAAGAAATTAAGTAGTTTCCCTAAAGTCTCACTCACAGCTCGATAAATTAATATCTTCCTATTTCAAAGAGGCATAATCCTTTATTGTTAACACCTTTATGTATAAAAAAGAAAACAGAAATTTCTCCTTCCTTCTCTGAGGACCATTACAATCTCCTTACAGACCCTAGGAAGACTCTGGTTTTATTAAAGACATGTGTTATAAAACATATGAAAATATCAGTAGAATTGTTTCTATAATCTATCAGTAGGGGCTGCAGACTGTTAATGAAATTTCCCACAAGGAAAGAAACAAAGAGGGGAAGATGAAACTAGACACAAAATCAAAATCTATTCATTGATGAGCCAAATTTAAACATTTGCAGGAGACCCTGTGGAAACAGTGCCATCAGCTGCTGCTTTAAAAATGTGTTTTAGGAGGCTGGGTGCAGTGGCTCATGCAGAAACAGGGTGAAACCCTGTCTCAAAAAAAGATATCAAGGAGATAATGCAAATATCTTTTACCAAAACCTGCGACTCAATGAAATAAATGTGTATTATATAATCAGCTCTCAAAAGCCATTATGAAAACCGTTAAAAATGGTTATCATTGGTTTATACTTTTGTATAGTTTAAATTCCTTATGATATATATTAACGACTTGGTTTTTGTTTTTGTTTTTGTTTCTGTTTGAGACAGGGTCTTGTTCTTTTGCCCAGGCTAGAGTGCAGTGGCATCATCATAGCTCACTGCACCCTCAAACTCCTGGGCTCAAGTGATCCCCCTGCCTCAGCCTTCGAAGTAGCTAGGATTACAGGCATGTGCCACCATGCCTGGCTGATTTTTCTATTTTTTGTAAAGACCAGGTCTCCCTATGTTGCCTACATTGCCCAAGCTTGTCTTGAACTTTTGGCTTCAAGCGATCATCCTGTCTTGGCCTCAGAAAGTACTAGGATTACAGGTGTGAGCCACCGTGCCTGGCCTGTGCATTAATTACTTTTAATACAAAAATTCATTTCTATTATTTTAAAGCTTAATAATGGTATTTTCCACTTTGTGGATTATCTGGGTCAAAATTAAATTGCAATTAATTGCAATAAATTGAAATTAAATGTTTTCCTTAGCAGCCCAATATTTTTCAAGACTCTTTCCCCCAGGAATTATGTACATTTTTTATATGACAAATGAATTTTAATATTAGTTTGGGACAAACACAATAGGTTCCAAAAGCACTGTATTCTAATGTAGAATTTATTTAGGAGCTATCTACCACTTTGAAGTATGCATGGGAATCTCAGAATTTAGTGCTGTTACTTTTGTGATAAACATTAATATTCCCAAGTGCACTAACAACATTTAGCTCTTGATGCTTTACAAGACACTGAAAACATGACTTGATTACATTTAATTTGATTCTAATTAAAAAGCACTTAAGTTTCTACTGAATTAGATTACACTGAATGTTTCTATAGAAGACACTTCATTATCTTCGGCAGCTTTAATTTGAAATGATCGCAGGGAGTGAAAAACACTGTTCATTTTAATAAAATGGGCTTAATCCCATATCATTATTCACAATGCATACGGCGGATTTTCGTTTATTACATACATGTATAGGGGCACTGGGAAAAGCATTTGTAATACTGAGCACCTCGTTCACAGTTCACCCAAGAAAGAACTCGTCATGTGGCTTTTAAGTCTTAACAGAAACCATAAATGCTTTTTAAAAAAATTATTTAAATAAAAATGAGATAATATCAAGACACTGGTGAAAATATTTCCTTTTACTGAATTTTTAAGCAGTGAATTTTAGAACTAGCTAAAAATGAAAATGCACTTCCGAGTTATTAGGCAACAATAGCCAAATAAATGCAAGATACCACCAAGTCACTCGACTTCCTAGAATATAACATTTCCCTTAAACGAAGAACTACCTTGAGATCAAATTATTATACATTAACAATCAGGACTAAAAGTTTTTGTCTACCCAACATTGTGCTAAACAATTTTCTAAAGTGTTATTATTTTACAAGCCCCAGTTGGTGTTAAAGTTTCATGATTGAAAACAAATGTCCTAAAGTTAGTTATTTTGCACTAAGCACAAACAGCATGGCTAGCTTTCACTGGACAGAGCCCTACAGATACATTTGGCATGCCCATCTCTGATATTTCAAGAATAAAGGCAACTCTGTGGTTTGTGGTTAGTGATTAAGCACCAAGTGAACTGGTGTGTGTTCTTGTATAGGAAAATCTGCAGCATTTTGAGAATTTCACATTTGTAACAATGTCTTCATTATGCCTTCCAGAATTAATTGACCTAAAATCCAGTGACTCTACGATATATCTATTGGATAATTAGAACTCTAAGGACCAACAAATAAAACGCATTATTGACCTTTAGATGTTCATTGAAACAAATATTTACAGATGCAATTTGCAAAAATTGTTTCCTTTTAAATTGGCATCACATCAAAATCTGTGCCACTGATCTGAAGCATATCAGTATCATCAATATCCTCCCTCAAAATTATTAATAGAATTAAAATCTAAGAACAGTGCTATAACCTTTAGAACAACCTGTCTACTCTCACAGCCTAGACGGGTCTCCTCTGAAGGCAGATGAAACTCCGTAATTGTAAGCTTCTTTGAAAGTCTCCCTGACCTTGAGACCAAGAACAGCAGGGTAGGGGAAATACTGACCCGGTTTAGTGACCAGTAGCTATAGATATCAGAGAATGTGCTCGTTGTCAATGATCATTGCTGAAATCTGTCTATACCACACTGGAACAATCAATTTTGTAAATGATTGCAATAATCAAGGAAATTGCCTAATTTATAAATCCTTGCATACAGCATTTTAATGGATTCCTCCATTTTAATGCTGATGCCTTCAGAGCTAAATGAATTGTTGTCCGGGCTGTCATTACACAAAATGATAAAAACATTCCGGCTGGTGGGGAAACCACATCTCATGGATATTCAGACCCTCACCCCATAATCACTCATCAGCGACTTCCATGAAAGTTTCGCACTGCTGAGCCTCGGGAAGAGCAAGCGAGCAGGTGTGTTTGTGTCTGTGCCTTTGTGGAAATCCCTGGTACAGTTTTGGAATTGGAACAAATTTCCCTTTACTGAACTGTAACACACTGGATGTGTCCCCCAGTTCTGACAGCCCCATATTGCAACAGTTTTTCTCTCGCTTTTTTGTCTGCCGCTGCACCATTTTTCACCGCCAAGCCTCGGAGTCTGCAGGCTCGGCCACTCTGAACTCCCAGATTGTGACTCACATCAACACGGGTGACGCTGCTGTGCCGAAGCAAATGTGCGATGTCCCAACCCTTACGCTCCACTCACAGGTAAATGTACAAAGTCCACCCGGAAACCCAGGCTGCACACTCAGCTCTCTCCCTAAGTCTGCCACACGTAGATTGCTCTTCTCAGTTAAACCTTGGCCAATTGATTCCAGCCAATAGTGTGCTGTCAGTGCTTTACTTACTGCTCAATCTCACTAACCTGACATTTATGGTGCACTGATTGGCCTCTGTCAGTGGTGCTGGTTGTAAATTCACTTTGAAAAGCTTTGTGTTAACAGCCTTCAACCAGGCTCCAAGAAGAGTACGAACAGGCAGCCTGACAATTGCTCGACCTCCTGCCCTTATTATAGTGAGTAAATCAGGGTTTGAGCCATTAGGCTGGAGCCTGGGGCCTACACAAAAAGGATTGACATGACGAAAGGTCAACCTCTGTCACACATGTGTAACAATTTGGATAATGGAATTCTGTAACTTATCTGAGTGAGGTGGCAAATGCTTACAAGGAAAAGTATATTCTGCTCATGGCTTCTCTGGCTTTTATGCTAGTACTTATACCGAAGCCTGTGCTTCTTGTGTAAATACACAAGGAATGTCTGAACTCATGAAATCTTGGAGTATATACAATTCAATAAAGAAAGAAAGAAAAAGAAAAAGAGGGAGAGAGAGAGGGGGGCAGGCTCATAGTCATTCTACACAGAGCGTTCTTTAGAAAGGCAAAAGGTTTTCTCCACGTTACCAGTGTATCACATCCATCCACTGAGAAGAGCGGACTTTGATACTGTGGGCATGATTTCCCAGCTAAGTAATTTGCAGTTTTCACAGTCAATCAAAAAATTTTCTAAATCTATAATATTACACTACAGATGTAAGTGATTCCTGGGTAATGTCAATTTCTCAAATAATTAAAACTGCCTTAAATTACAGAATGAAATAGGACGGCTCCCTGGCAGGTTTCTCGGGACCAGTATTACCATATCAGATCACTTGCTGCAGGGATTGAGGAGCGCAGATTTCATCTATCTGGTAACCTCTGAGATTCCGATTTTACGTTCTATACCCTACTTTTAAGTCATTTTGGAAGAAGAAAAACATTACATGATGTAAGAAAACATGCTTTTATGGCCTCGTGAATTACTTCTTCACACAGACAAAATGCTATCAATAAAAGAAGCAATTTGTAAACAATAGATAAACTGAACTAATGAGAAAAATAGTCCTGTGGATACAGAATACATCAGTCTTTTTAAAGTATTTCCAGCTAAAGCAATGTAGTGTCACATGCATGTTTGGATTAAATCTCACTGATGTGAGAATTTCCAAATGGCTGTTATAATTTTTTTAAAGCAGAATCATTTTTAGACTTAGAAAACCAAGGATGGCACTGTGCAGTGTGACATATAAAGCAAAAGGACCAGGACTTTAAACAGACCTTCAAAGCCAACTAAAAATACCAAGTTTTGATTTTTAACACAATGCTGGAAACCATTCCAAGAGGTGGCAGATGGTTTTACAGTTTATGTAAAACTACAAAATGCTCACACTCTATCAAATGGGCACCACGATAAAAGACATCTTCAAATCAAATGAGGCAAAGCCAGAGAGATACACCAGCTGTTACTCTGCATAATTTAAAACATGATAGTAACATCACTATGGTTTATTTTTAAGGAAAAATAATTTGAATTTCACAAAATTGACATATTCAAAACCAAGCTGACAGGCAGATTCGTATATTAAATGATAAATTGCCGAGAAACACAATTTTTACTTCAATGTAACTGTGACAGCCACGTACTTCCATCCCCTGGTGTTCTGGTGAATCAGGCCAAAATGAGTCAAAGTCAAAATATGGAGTATATAATTACAGGACTATCGCTGGAACAACTTTTAAATGATTTTAACGTAATTTAAAATGATTAATTTAAAATGATTTTTTCAACATCCAAATACATGCAAATAGGTACGGTACTATATATATGGAATTGGGTCATTTATAGAAACATACATACAACATTTAAAATATGAAATCAATTCATTTTCTTCTAGTACCAATTATCTATGATGGTTTTGAAATATAAGCATTTAGCAATGTGAAATATATTTTTAATATTGGTTTTCATTAATATCTTTTGACCTAAGCTAAATAGTAATGATGAAAAATAGACCATGTGCTTAAAAGCAAAACTCTTATTCAATCTAAAATACTATGGCACAAAATCAAACCACAAAAAGGTCCACATTATGTATCCGCCTTGATTTTCTAAAGAAAAATAATGACAGTTTCCACATAGGGCAAATGAAAATGGGACACTCAAATTTACTCAGGCAAAGAGAAGACAGGTTAAATCTCTTTCTAGTACCTTGACTGTAATCCTAACAAGTCACTACATTATTTCAGTTAACAGGATAATTTTTCTAGTGCGAAAATAAGTACAATTTATTTTGTCATTGTTGTTAAAATTTCTTGTCAAATCAGACTTTGAGTTGAAAGGCCTGAGTAATATTAGCCTATCTTAAACTGTAGCTTTATTTTAAACTTCCGTATTTTATTCCAGTAGAGTTTTAAGTACACACTGGTTACATTCCTCAGGTCCAGTCATATTAAATTCTGATGTTAAGCAGAGAGGGGAAACCATGTGCAACTAGATTAATTTATCTCAAGGGAAAAAGGGCACATTAATAATTGAGATAATGTTTTTCATAAATGTTGGAATCAAATGTGCCTTTTCACTTCTTTATTAGAAAACATATTAGGATAAAATTATCTCACTCTCATCAATAAGACCTAATTGCTGAGAAAGATTCTGTTTTCTTTGCAAAACATTCAGAAAGATTTTTTTCCATTACGTTAAATAGCTAGAAATGTATCATGCATCCAAGTCTTGTTTGTATAAATGTATATAGCCAAGGCGAGTGATTGTCTAATGTACCCTATATGTAATGTTTTGTTTGAAAGTATCTGAATTTATTATTTTTTTAAAAAACACATTAAAATTCTGATTCTAAAAGAAACTGGCAAAAAATATGACTAACAGTTTGGCTTTCAGCTGCTAAATCTCCTTCAACTACAAAAAAATTACCTTGGCTTATTGCTTAAAAAAGAAAAGAAAAGAAAAATACTTGGAATTTCTCATAAACACTCAAAATAGTCAAAACATATTGAATGGAATGGAATATTTAACTTTCTTTAAATTGCTGGATTTTGAAGAACCGAGATTATACACATAGAGAATATTAACTAAAAAATGATAGTATGCTTATAAAGCAAACAAGCTCTTCAAGGCTGATGTATAGTAAATATTAAAAAATCATTTTTCTACAAAGAAAAGAGAGCATTTAATGATTAAAGAAAAGGAATAACTAAGGTGAATCTGATTGTTTCTGTGATAAGCCTTCATGTGTATAATAAAGTATAGCCATACTAAAAACAATGAACTGTAAACTGAAACAAAAATCCATCATCTACTTGGAAACAGTGACGGGAAAAGATTAGCAATCCATTTATTGTACTGAAATAAAGATAAGTAACCCGGTAAGATCCATCAGGACCTGAGTATTGAACTCTAAATATAAAGATATTTCTTCATCAGCAAATGACTTAAAAAAATGTGAGAAAGAGAAATGATTATAGCTGACTTTTAAAATGAAATAGTCATGATTCAACTGCTTTTAATTTTTTAAAAATTTGCTTTATATTGACCTGATATTTTGCAAGACATTTAAAAAGAATATGTTTTTGAAATGGATAATTATTACATGAGTCATTAAACAATTATTGCCAAACGTTTCCTATAGACCTACAGTGTATTCCAATCACTGATTCTTTCTAATATGAATAATATAATGATTAAAAAAATCTCACAATACAATTTAGGTTTGAAAGGAAGAACTAAAATTTAAGGAAACTTCTAACATTTAGAATCTCCTGTTATAAATGTAACTTAATTCCAATAGTCATATTTCATAAAAATAATAAAGCTTAAAAATTAAAAATAAGTTTATATTTCATATCTTAAAAACATCACACTGATAAAAATTTAAAACCTATTTTGAAAAGTATTTTATCTTAGAAGTGGACATCAGCACTAAGTTACCTGGCCCCCGTTAGTCACATTTTATATGATTTCCCAGAAGACTGATACATTTTGCATGGCTGCAGTTTTAATATTCCTTCAATTCCCCAAATGTATGTTATTCTAACTCCTGTTACAGATAATAGAAATAAATAGAATAATTATGTCCTAAGTTTAGGAGGAAGGACCTGTAGATCATCGAAGCATACACCCAGCAGCTCTTTTTTATAACACAGAACCAACTCCAAGTACCCTACATGCACTCAACTCACATGCCCCAAACAACAGATAAAATTCACTTTATATCTACTGAAGTAGCAAGAAAAGCAAAAACACCAATTAAATCCCCCAGTCTCTTTACGATAACAGAATTTTAACTTCATCAAGTACAAGTAAAGGTACAAAAGAAAGGTTGCATCATTTTTAGTGTTTATATATTATATTCTATATATGTAGTGGCCTCCTGCCAACATCCCAATCATAAAAGTCTTCTAGGAAAACAAACACACACACAATACACGACGGGAATTTTTTCATGTTTATGGCTTTTTCCTCTGGCACTCTAAAAGTAGATAGGCATCAGAGGGCAGTATAACAGTGTTCAGTTTTAACATTTTCAGATAGAGCAAATCTGTACGATGAATAACTGCTGTATGATTTCCTTAGAAAAGAATTGGCAGACCTTAAATCATATGATATCAGAGTTCCTAATAACACACGGGAACATGAAAAATGTCTGTAAGTGTTTGATAAACTTTAAACCACATTGGAGGTTACAACTAATTAGTCAGAAACAAAAACCGACTAGGAAATGTTTCAAAACCAGATGCTTTGAGCCTGTGCACAGCCCTCCAGCAGGTTACTATAGAGTAGATAGCCCACTGGCTGCCATGTTCTCATCTTGGGCTGCTGGGCTGTGGGTTCATACATTCAACTCCTCCTCCATCAAAGGAGGCTTTGCAGCCCCAGGCCTCAGCACCCCATCCTCAATAGTCATGTGAGGGTTCTTGATACCAGGTTTCTTTTTCACAACCCTGTATGTCCAGGGCCAGAGCAGGTGCTTAGCAAAAAATTTCAGTGGTTTATTGAGTCCCGTGAGTTTTATTTAGTGAATATGAGGCAACTCACAGTGAAAATGATCATTTTGACAGGCTAGTCATGGAAGTGTGAGGGGCAGACTGTTGCTGAAACAACCCATTTGTGGAGCCCAGTGGCCCATGTCAACTTGGCCCCTGGCATTTAAGAGACTTTCTTTCTGGCTGTTCACACTTAATCACCTGCCACAGGTAGTCAGATTTACATGTTGCCTAAGGGTATGACTTCTGGCATCTTGTATTTTATATATAAGTCTCCATAGGTGGAGGTGGCTAAAATAGGTGGGAGGATTACCTAATGGCAAGTGTCTGTCCCTTCAGGAGTGAACCTCGATAATCAACCAGAAAGCTTCTGGAGAAATCTCAGGTTGACATTTTTTCAAATAGGTTATTTTTAAACAATAGCATCAGGTAAGATTGTGCCACAAAGTATTATCATCAGTTGGGTTATACCAAAGTGCTGAGGCTTCTCATGTTTTGATTTTCTATTTTGATGAAGATTATATAATTTCACATTGTCAGAGAAGAAGCAAAATTTGTAATTTCTGACTCCCAATAAAATTTGGGAGTTGGCACTTTGCAAGTTGTGAAAGATGTTGCAGTCTCTCACATTCAGCATTTACGAAATTGTTTTTAATCTGTGAAAATAAGCCTGACTCTCCTTCCTCACCCCGCCCCCCCACCATGCTTCTGTACCTACCTGCCCAGTTCACTGAAACACACCGGAAGAGCTTAGAATGGGACACAGAGGTCACCCAGCTCTCGCCCTAATGCCTAACCTCCTCTGCTCCATCTCCTCAGCTGTTTTCTCTTTTTCTTAAGATTTAGAAAGACCCAAAGTCAAATCCATTCCAGCTGGAACACAGGCAGGTTAAGGCGACTCTGTCCTCAGAAACCTGTAGGCCCTGACTTCTTGGCCACGTGGCTACCGTGCCAGCCTCCATCTCTGCCAGCCTCCTTACTGCAGGTGCTTCAGACACCAGGCACTTACAGGGCTGCCCGGGAAATCTATTCTCTGCTACCCTCTGCAGACCAAGGGAGGCTCTGAAGTTGCTGCCGGCCAAGGGCCAGGCTCTGTGCCGGCCAAGGCTCGGCGTTGAGGTACTGGGCACGGGCCACTTACCTCCCAGAGATGCTGCGTGTTCCTCACGGCACCCGCCTGCACCTTCTCTGGGGGCAGGAGCACGCCCTGGAAGGGCCCAATCCAGGTGCCCTGTTGGATCCTCTGCGCCGCGCAGATGCCGTAAGCCAGGCCGGGCACGGTGCTGGTGCACAGGCACACCTCCCGCGGCAGGTCCCGCAGCCACTCCGGCAGCTCCGGCGGGGGCGCAGCGGCTGCGGCGCTGCTGGTACCCACGAGCCGGCGCAGCGAGTGCAGGGGCCCGTGCATGGGGCACTCGCCGTTGCGGTTGTCTGCGCACATATCGCAACCTGCGGGAGACACGCAGAAGGAGGGAAGGGAAAGGGTTAACTTGGCCGCTCAGAACGGCCCATCCTAGGGCAAATCCCCCAGACAACAGTAACTGTGCCCGCCAGGATAAGCCACCATGGAAGGAGGTGACGCCGTTTTGGCGTCGAGGCTACTCCGAATAGGAGAGAGGCCAACCCGAGCCTCTCCCTTGGAATTCGCTGCACCCAAATCTGCCTGGTACCGGGTGCAGACCCTGGGCTCCCTAAAACGCCTTCGGAGCTGTGTGCGCACTGCTCGTTGCCCTCTCCCCGCAACCAACGGCTCTTGCGGCTTCTCCTCCTGGTTTCCCTCTCTCTACACCTCTCCCTCTGTGTCTCTCTCACTTCCCTTCCGTCCCTCTGTTCCTTCTGACCCTCTGCTCATTCTGGCAGCTTCTCTCTATCCAGTGCTGCAGGGTGCATATTTCCTTGTACCACGAAAAAAAGCCCATCTTTTCCCCAATCTGATATCCGGAGAAATTCTACACTGGTCGCCTAGGTATTTGATTTTCCTCGTTTTACAATTACACAGGAGACGTTTTTACAATCACCAGGGCACGTGGGCTACCAGTCTGGCGTGGGGCGCCACTCGCACTCCCCTCGACCCGGGGACTCAGAGGCTTCCTCCACCGCCTCCCGAGCGCCCGCGAGACGGGGCAGAGCAAGCCTGAGGTCCCGTGGAGCCCCAGTCGCAGCCCCAGGAAGCCGAGGGCGCCCCCATGCTGGGGTCCTTCTAGCGGCCTGTCAGCGCCCACGCGAGGCACTCCAGCCAGGCGGGGACGAGTGGAGACCCCAGGCCTGTTCCGGAGGGTTTGTGTGCAAGCTTTCCCCAGACTCGCGAAAGAAAGGAATAGCAAATTTAACGATCAGGGTAATGGGTCTTTAATGATCAGGGTAATGGTTCAATGGAGAGGGCCCCAACTACCGCCCCACGGTTGATCCCGAGACTTAATGCGATTATCTTGTGCTGTAAACTGAGCGAAGCTGTTGATGAAGCTGTCTCTCTCCGACACTCCCCAGAGCAGCGGGCGCGGAGGGGACCCCCACCCTTCGGGCCGGGCAGTAGTGGGCGCCCAGTGTCCCTCGACTGGAACTGGGTGGGAAGGGGCCGGGCGGCAGCGGGAAGCAGGGCCTGTGGCGACCGTGCTGTCGGATCGCAGCGCCCTCCGGGTTATTAATGGGCCTGGCGGAGCCGCCGTGTCTGCGCCCTGGCGCGGCGAGCCTGCCTGAGGAGGTGGCCTCGGCGCCCGCCGGCGCGACCCGGCCTCCTTGGCCCAGCTTCCCTGGGGAGTCACCGCAGCTCCACGCAAGTGTCAGGCCTATGGCACTGGGCCTGACACCTGGCCAGTCTGCCTGGCGGAGACGGTGAAAGTAGGCACCAGCGGATGGGCTGGCGCTGAGAGATCGGTCGCCTTAGGGGCCTCTGGGCACCTGCGCCTGGCCTTGGTAGCAACTAGGCCTGGTGGGTCACCCTGGATGCGCACTATCTGTGCTGAAATAGCCTAAACGCCCAAGAAACTTGTGAGTCAGTGAGAAACCTTCGAGGAACACAGAACCCAGCATTGAGGGGGAACCCTTGTTTTGCCATTTGCCTCACAGCCAGGGAAGGCTGACGGTCTGAGCATCCTATCACAGTGGAATCCGGATCCGGCCAGCTGTGCCTTGCCCTCAATCAGCAGTTACTCCTCCACTCCTCCCAAGAGAGCCCACGGAATGAGGGGACCTTCTGACTACCCCTTCCTAGAGGTGTTCCCAGGCCTCTTAGGTGAAAAGCAAGAACCTGTTTTCACAGCTAGTGAAATGTCCGTGCTTCTGAGTCTCTCTCACACAAAGGTCTCCTCTGCCCGCCTCTGCCAGCAACACGAATGTTCAAAATATTCAAGGCTCCATTTTCTATCCCAGGGCCTAGATGGGAGTAGTCTCATGCTTATCCATACGTTGACCCCTCTGAAGCACACACACTGTACACACCCTCTAGAGCTTTGATTGTGAAAATTAAAACACTTCAAGACGTTTTGGGAATGGGAAGAAAGTCAATAAACACTCGTATTTACCAAATGCCTAACTATGTTCCAGGCACCTGTCTTGAACCAAACCTCCACATTATCTATCATGATTCTCGCTTTGCAGATGAGGCAATTGAGGATTCACAGCACTGTCACTTAAACAAGGATCAGAAGCAAGAAGGTGGCTGGCAGAGAAAGGATTCAGTCAGGTCTGCCTGATTCCAAAGTCTCCAAACCCAGAGATTCGGGAAGACTAATGAAATCTGGAAGATTTTCATATCCAAACTCATGACTCAATCAACAGAACTGAAATATTTCACTGAAGTAACTATTTTGGGGCCACAAAAATTGCTGTAACATGATTGAGTTACAGAGGTTTCTCTCTTTCCCACACTCTTGGGTTTGGGGACATTAAAGTAAGAGAATGAAAAGGAAAGTAAATAGATAATGTCCATAATTTTGAATGCTAAGTGTTTGACTTCAGAGATGGCCTTTCAGCACCTTAGCAAAAATAGCTGAAAACAAATGACAATAAGTAAAGGCAATATGCCCATGAAAATAAAAATAAATCACTTCAGGAAGTTGCTTAACTGATTTTTTCCTTTCTGGTTGACTCAATGAAGCAAAGGGTGAGAAGCAAGAGTGTTTAGTATTCATTCCCCCAACAGCCTGTATCAGAGATCCTGTTAACTTCCAGCATCACCACAAGTAATATCACATCAACCATATCAGTAATACAATAAAGAGCAAAAGTAGCAACTCCAGCCACAGACAAGAAGCACACAGCTGATATTTGTCATACCTGATAATAAAACTATGGCCAAGTCCTTTCTCCAAGATGTCTTCTAAAGCTCTCTTTAACTTATTGTTTCATTGGTCTCCACGAAGTGTTGAAAAAACTTAATGCATTTGGCAGAGTGAGGAACTGAGGCTCCCCCAGTACCTACAAGACTATCTGTATGTTGGGTCCACAGCAGAGTAGACAAGGCCAATCCATTTTAATTATTCTACCCAATATGAATCTTCTTAATTTATGAACCACTTCATGTTATATCAAAATATTCTGACAGAAAAGTTGACCAACTGCCATCAAAATACACATTCCATTCTATTTTTTTTTAATACACAAAATCTCCCCAACTGAAAACATTTGGGTGCTAACCTGTGCCTCAGAGACCCAGGGGAGCTTGAGGATATTAAAAACAAATAACATTTCCTGGGGTTGACAAATAATGCACAAGTAGACAAACATTCTAAGCAAAGTATTTTCTAGACATGAACACCTAGGTGAAAAGGTTTGGGGGAGAAGCTGGCTACATGCCCAAACTACCTACAAATACATGTAATAGGCAATGTACATCGTCATATCTTACATATGCACACAAACACACAGCACTCCAGGCCAAGAAACACACAATACGAGTCTATTTGCATTTGTAAAGAGGAAACAAATAAATGTTCTTTTCTTTTAAAATCAAGGAAAGAGTTTTTGTACATGTTCATAATAGTTATTCATAAAGTGTTTTCTATATTTGTGAGAGATAGTCTCATATTTTCTAAGAAAGATACTTTGAAATACCAGTTTAGCATTAGAGAATATAAGAGATTATGGTTCCTTTTCTATCTTGAATAGATTTGTTAGTGCTCCTGCCTATGGGTCCCTGAGTAAGGGAAGGGGCTGTCATCAGGTTCCAGACTTGTTCACCTACTGACTTCAGAAGGCCTGGCCAAGTGAAGTGAAAAGCAGACTCTCCCTCTTGATTTCATATCCTTCTATATTGTTTGAATGTCTTTACAAGTAATGATTACTTTTATAATTTTAAAAGCATCTATTTTAAGGTAAAGGGGGCAAAGCAGGCCAAGGTTTTCTTTTCTGGAATGTCATTCTAGGAAAGGCGAAATATGAAACGCTTGGGGACTTTGGTGTCTGGAGAGGCCGACAGGGCGTGTGGGCGCGTGGGGAGTGCCCGCCACACCAGGTCTTCACTCCCCAGTGCTTCTCCAGCGCCTTCGCCGGCCCTCACCCGCCTCTGTCAAGGGAACCAAGGAGTAGCTGAAAAACCTACTTCCTCGCCCGGCAGCAAGACCCGCTCAGGCTGTAAATCCTCCTCGACTGCTGCGGAGGTCGCCGCCCTCAGTCGCGCAAGCCAAGCCCTGCGGGGTCGGCGCCCATCGATCCCAGCCCAGCAACGCGGCCACCAGAGTGCCGCCTGCTGGCTGCGCGGCGTGCGCCCTGGGCGGGGGGCTGGGCTGACGGGCAGAGGACAGGCAGAGCACCCAGCCCGGAACCTCTGCACCAGGGTTCGCGCCCCCAGGGGCTCCCGTCCGCGCTAGATGGAGTGGGGGCAGAGGTGGCGATGCGCGGTGTGGGGCACCCTGGCCTCGGCCGGCAGGCGGCCTCCGCACCTAAGGCTGCGTTTTGAAGGCCTCATCCCGCTTCTGCCCACGAAGGGTTCTCTTCCAGCACCAGGCGTGGCCGCCTACGCCACACACCAAAGCCCCTTCTGCGCCCCGCCACCCACCCGGCCCTCCTCCTCCTTCCCCACCAGGAAGGGGTCTTCCAAGATCCCAGAGCTGGTCTAGAAGCAGATCCAAAGGCGAGGCGGATTAGCCCGGCCACCGGGAAGGGGAGCAGGTTGTGGTCGTGCCCAGCTCACGGGGAATCTTCTCGGGGCCTCTCTCTCCACCCGAGTTTAAAGCTGTCCGCGAACCCCAGAAGCGCGGAGCTTTCTCTGCCCGGCCTGGCTGCCGGCGTGGCCCTGGGACCGAGAGAGAGACCCAAAAGGGGGAGGGAAGAGAGGGAGGGAGAAAACGTGGGTTTTGTCTCCCGATGACTGTATTAATAAATTAAATGGGAGCGCCAGTGTGTGAGGGTGAGAGAATATTGCGCGGAGATAAACCTCGCCGGCCCCGGCCCCTGCGAGGCCGCCATATACAATGCGGAGATGATGAATAGGAGCCGCGAGAGGAGATCGAAGCGCGTCTGGGCTGGCTCCACTCTCTCCTACAAAACTATAGGGCAATTAATTGTGGCTTGTCCCCTCATCCTTCATCTCCTGGTGGCACATATCGATGGAGATTACTGCTGATGGACCATTTTATCACCTTAAATAAACAGTCGCCACCTCTTCTAACCTCAATCTAATATATGGCTCTATGTTCAGTTTCAGGGCACTAGATAACGAAAGATGTAAAATAGCTAAATCATGTGTGTTACCGGATGGGGCGGGGTCTGCACACAGAAAGAGAGAAAAGAGAAAAAGAAACAGAACAATACAAAAACCCACACACCGGCGCCGAGGCTCCCTCCCACCGGACCAGGTCTGAAATCTAAGTCGCTGGCTGGTCACTGACAGCTGGGACTATGGGCGGTAGGGGCCGGGGCGCAGCGGATGTGCCTCAGTGGCACGAACAGCCAGCTGGTGGGCCACCGGGCTCGAAGCTCCCCAAACAGGATTTGCGTCTTCCAACTGGGTGGGAAGAGATTTGGGCAAAGTCAGGCAACACTCGCCCTCCTTTATCTCTTTCCCTAACCCCATAGCACGCACCCCACAACCAGACAAATCAGTGTTGGAGCCAGATTTCCTTCTCTCTCCCCAATCCTCTCCCCAAACCCTTGAAAAGCTTGGCGCTACCAATAAGGGAGCCTCAGGTCCAGCTCCTAAACCCATACACACACCAGGGCAGTTCCCCGCGCTGTTAGCTGCACAGGAGGGCTTCTGTAAGTCGAAAGAGGACAGGGACCCACCCCCCTAGCCTGGAAAGTTACAGGGTGGCCCAACTCTCCGCTGAGACATCCAAATCGCTCAACTCCCACCTCCCTACCAGGTGCTCTGGAGGAACATCTTCACAAACGGCTATGAAAAAGCGGTTGGCTCTGCCAAGAGAAGACGCGGGAATTCTCCATACAAACGCCAGGCGCGCCTAACGACTGCCTCTCGCTACCTTCCAAGAGCAGTGACACGGTCTCAGACAACGCACCAGCTCCCAGAACCCGAGTAGAAGCCCCTGCCACGGAGCCTGACCGAATCAATGGCTTCAGGCAACCAAGCAGGAAATATGGGCAGTAACACAAGAAGGGGAAGGCAGGGCCCCATCCCTCATTTATATTACACCTCGCATCACTTGACTTTTAAGAGAAGAAAGCAGCAGCAGCAGCTAAGCATTCAGAGCTTCAGTGGAAAGTGTACTTCAGTCACAGAATAAATTGATACAGAGTTAGAAAACAAATATACTGGAAGTGCTCCCCGGGGCTAGCTTGCACAGTTTCTGCTGTTTTAAAATCCTTTTGTGTTTAAGAGAGCTAAAGCCCCTTCACTGTGGTGTTTGCCATAGATGCCAATAAAGTTTCAAGGTGAAACTAGTGTTACTGAGCTCTTTTCTTACAGAGCAATGATGTCATATCTTGCTGATCCCAGGCAAAAAGTAACTTTGTCAAAGGGAAGGGAGAGGTAAAGAAGCCCCCCTGCCTTTCTTTTTGCCTTGTAAGAAAAAGAGAAAATGACTCAATACCCTTTTAAGTGCAATGTGACAAAAAGGAAGCAATGGTGAGCGGTCACTTCACAGTCTTTCTTTTGGAGGTAGATGGCAAAAAAAACCAAAAGAAAAACTAGGGAAATCTACACCTGATGGATTAATAGGAGTCTCCCTTCTGCCTCTAACCTCACCCCCACTCACATACAACTGAGGAATGAGGAGAAGCTTCTGTTTTTCACACTCTTTCAAGTAACCACTGTACCAACCTCCCCCATGAAGGGAGAAAAGTTTCCCAACCTTTGCATTTCTGAATTGTTCTAAGCCCCTAGTTGGAGTAAACTCAATCACTTTTCATCTTTATAAAACACATCCCATGGTTTCAAAGGAGTGCCTAAGCCTTGCTGGCCGGGAGAAGTTCCTGAAGAACGGGAGACCTGGTCTCCCAGCATTACACAGCACTACCTCAGCTCTCTGTTTTCTTTCTCAATTGTCCTTTATTTAGTGAGCAGCGGAGTGTAACTCTAATGGGACAATCTAACTTCCTTTCCCTCTGTCTTTTCCCCTGCACCCTGAAGCAGTCCAGTCAACTCAAAAGGAGATAACAGGAGATTAACACAAATACGAATAATTTAAATAAATTCCTAATTCATTTCTTCCAACTAGAAGCAAAAGTTACCTAGGCAATAAACTGGTTCAATAGGCATATATTAATTAGGAATCTATCCTAATTCTTTTTCTAATTAGTCTAAGTTTTCTCTAGTTAAAATGTATTAAATCTCAATACTGCATTGTAAACAGTTTAGGGAGCTCAGCATACAGCCAGGGCTTTGGGGTGTGTTGCTGGTGTCTTTCCCAGCAAGATTTGATTCAGAAGAGAAACTGCAAGTTAATGAAGCACTCCCAGCCTGCAATAACTATATTTTACTAAGCAGCAAGAAATGCCTTTCCAAAGGCTTTATCTTTTTATTTCACATTTTAAAAAAGAGCTGCTTTGAAAACAACACATCCAAGAAATTCAGTAGGAAATAAGTATTTTTAAAAAAATCCATTAAGACAATATAGTTTTGTGAAATTTTTGGAAACTCTGAAATACAATAGTCTTCTTAACTGCACAGCAAAAACCAAAACCCCCATTTTAAACCAGCACTTTACCCTCAGACTCTAGAAAAGAAAAAAGTAAACACAACTGCTTTTTGTTCGTAATTATCTCCATCACAATTATCTCTGACATTAAGAAAATATTAATAACACCTCAATCACTAGGCTGATGCCCAGTGTTTTTTCATCAAAGCAATGACTTTGGGAATTGTTTAAATGGCTATAACTGAAATTATTTTGCTTTTACAATGAATTAAGAAGTTCACAGAGTGGTAGACATTCTGCCAGGAGCAACTGATTCAAAATAGAATAAAAATAAATGTTTATGAACAACTTTTCTCATACAGAAGCCAGATGAAGGAACAAGATGGAGAAAATAGCTAAATGAGTGCTAATCTTTTAAATCCCGTATTGCTTTCAGTCTGACTCCCTTAACTTGTTTTGATGGTACTTCCAGAAGTCTCTGACAGTATATTTTACACTTACCCCAAACGTTAGGTGTAAACATATTAGAACTTCTGAAACTAGCAAAAAGAAGCAGATATCAAGCAATACACATTCTTGATCTTCACTCAGAATTTTGCTTTAAAACCTCAAAATGGAACTGTATTTGTGATAAACGTTTGAAATTGTGAATACAGGAACGAATCTAGAGAGTCCTGATGTTTAGTTAGGCATTTGCTATTTACTTGGGGGAAGAAGGAAGTAAGGTTCTTTTATTAAATTACCGTCACCCGAATTTCTAAAAATAAATAAATAAACCAACAGGGATTGCATACGTTTGCAGGTTGGTCAAGGGTGCGCGGAGAATGCGGGATCATAGCGAACAACCCTGACCTAAGTCGGAAATTTTCTTCACAGTAAGTAATGGCAGTTTTTTCTTTCCTTCTTTTTTAAATAAAGGTAGACCTAAGAATAACGCCTGCTTTAAGGGAGAGACAGACTCAGTGTCATCCAAAACTACTCCAGCGAGGCCCCGACAGCCAGCAGCTCCCGGCCGGGCCCCACACAACCCATGGCCCGAAAATGACCTGGTTGCAGTTAACTTTAGAGACGGAGTAGAGAGTGGAAGTAAGCACTGGTCTCCACGCTCCCCAAAACACTGAGAGTCCCTCCCTTGGCCCCGCTAAGGCCCGCAAACTGTCGACTCCTTGTGGCGCGCTGCCAGTACCCACCCGGCCCCCGGGCAGTGTCCAGCCGGAGGGCGGAAGTCTGTATTGCCCGGTCGACGGGCAACTCTAGTCCCAAATACTTGGGGCTGGGAAGCAGGAGAAGAGGGAAGGAAAAGGTAGGCAATCCCAAAGTGTCACCCGGCCATCCCGTATGTTCTCCTTTCTTCTCCAAAGCCAGAAAACTTTTGCCACAGTGGTCTGGGAGGCGCAGGCCAGCGGCCTGGACCAGTTGCTCCCCCCGCCCCGGTGTCACCCTCATCCGACCCGCCTCCCCGACAGGCGCCCGCGCTCGCCGGCGCCAGCGCCCTGGGGGTGAGCGCGCGGGCTGCCGCTACGTACGGTTGTTGGGGTCGCTGGTGTGCTGGTTGAGCGGGATGATCTCCATGCGCTGCTGGCCGTACAGGTAATAGTCCAGCTCCTCCGCGCTGCAGCGGAAGCGCGGGGCGCCCCGGCCATCCCCGCCACCACCGCCGCCGCACTTGGCGGGCCCCGGGCCGGAGGAGGCGCCGAGGCACAGTTCCTTGGGGGGCAGCGGCTCGGCGGCGACGGCAGCGGCGGCTAGAGGCGCGAACACCGGCAGCTGCGACACAGGCAGAGCCGAGAGACCTGCCAGTGCGGCGGCAGCGGCGGCAGCAGCGCAGGAGGCAGAAGAGGCCGAGGTGGAGGAGGAAGCTGGGGTGGACGAGGCGGAGGAGAGAGAGGCGGGCCGCGGGCGCAGGCTGTCGGGTGGAGGCTCGGCGCGCTCGGGTGGCGGCGGCGGTGGCGGCGGCGGCGGCTGAAGGGGCTGCGGCGCGCCGAGGGGACCCGCAGCGCCGCCGCCCTTAAGCGGGCCGCCGCCGCCGTGCGGGAAGAGTTGCTGCCAGTGCTGCAGGTAGGCTGGGTCCACTTTGAGGAAGGCCGAGCCGCCAGGGTCCCCCGGCTTCAGCATGTCTGATGCCTCGAGCTGGGGGCAGAGGGCAGGGAGGAGGGTGCGCGTGAGCTGGACCCAGGGCCTGGGCGAGAAGGGCGGGGAGGAGGGCCGCTGGGACCCTGGAGCGAGCGCCAGAGCCAGTGGCTCTGCCAGCGGCAGCCTCGTTCGGCCGCTCCCCCTTCCCAACTCCTCCAGGGCACAAAGTTTACTCCGAAGCCGCGGCGCCGCGCAGAGGGAGCTCTGCCCCAGTCTGCCCGCGCTCTCGCGCTCTCGGCGGGGCTGCTCTCGCGCCCTCCGCGGGCCTCCACGTCCCTCGCATGCAGGCCAGGTGCACCCGCCTCTGCCTCCCAGCCCGCGGCTCCCAGCTCCCACCCGGCAAGGCTGGAACCCAGGCGGAGGGCGCTTCCCCACAGAACTAAGCTGCAGGACGTAGCCCCCGCCCTCAGCCAGCGTCTGGAGCCGACCCGAGCCTGAGTGGCGCAGAGCCCGAGCCGTGTTGGCCTCAGGCGCCAGGAGGCGGGACAGTCTCGCCCCCCCGCCCCCAGCCTAGGACCTCCAACCTCCCTACCCACCCTGCCCTAGACCCTGAGCGCCAGACGAGCCTCACCTTACTCGAAAACTCGGAGCTGCTGGTGAGTACGTGTGTGAGTTTCGGCGAGGGTGCGGGAGAGTGTGCGCTCCGAGTGCGCTACATGCCTATGGGCAGCCCGGGAGGAGAACCCCAGCGATCGGGCCGCCCGGAACCCTCGTGGCCTGCGAGCGAGGGACGTGGAGGCCCGCGGAGGGCGCAAGAGCAGCCCCGCCAAGGGCGCGGGAGCGCGGGCGGACCTGGGCGCCGAACCGAGCCGCCGTGGGCTGCTGTGCTGGGTCGCCACCGCGTCCCGGCTCCTTGGCTCCACGCTCTGGCAGCCTCCTGGCTGGACACGTGGGTTTTACGACAGCACAAAATACAAGTGTGTGTGCGTGCGTGTGTGTGTGTGTGTGTGTGTGTGTATGTGTGTGAGGTTGGGGGGAGAAGAAAGAGAGAGAGAGAAAGGGGGGAGGGAGCGGGACGGGAGGACGGCCAGAAGAACGAAGGGGAGGGGAGAGAAGGAAGTTCTAACTCGGCCCGACCCACACACAGCCCGCGCGCTTCTCCCGCACAAATACCTCCTCCACCTTCCCGCCCCTCATTTTTTGGCGTGAAGTGTTCTGCCCGCCTGTTGTCTCTTTCTGTCTGTGATATGTCTTTTCTCGGTGCCAGCTCAGTGCCCTGATCCTGAAAGCAATGGAAACGCAGAAACCGGAACGCATCTTCGCACGCGCTCCAGTGTCCGCGCTACCGCAAGCGCGCGCCGCCAGGACCGGTTTGCGCTTTTGCCCAGCTCGGTTTTTCCTGGAGTGCTGCTGGGTGCCTGAGTCGTCTCGCCTGCCACACAACCTCTAAGACAAATCCTCCGGGGAGAAAAGTTTAGGATGGGGCGGGGGGCGTTGCGCAATGGAAAGAGACCCTCAGTCTGCAGCCCAGGAGGCGGGCTTGGTGCAGGGAGGCTTGGTACCGAGGGTCTCAAGAGTAGCTGGTTCTGATAGGACTCAAGCCTGGTAAAGGGGCTAGGAGGCGGCTGCAATGGAGTCTGCACACCACCAAGCGCTCAGCCAACCTTCTCTCGGGCTGTATTCCTAGAGGGCTCCCTCCCTCTCCTTATTGGCATCCCAAGGCAAGTATCCAGAGCTAAGTCTGATGGCACGACTGCTCCTGGACACTGGCGAGGCTGTTTGACTTCGGCTTCCTGGGGCTGCCCTAGGAGGTCACGTACAGGTTTCTCTCCTCAAAACCTGAGATGCAGGGTAGGAGCTCAGCCCCACCTCCATCATGCCTCTCCCCTGGCTTTGGCCCACTAGTCGCTCTTTGTAGGCAGCCTCTCCTTCATGAACTAGGCACTTGTCCCCAGCTCTTTCTGGCATTCGTGGGACTCGGTGGTAGAGGACACTGACAGGGTGTGCAAAATTGACCGACTCAGGTATTTTTCCGTCGCAGGAATTCTGTCCATACCTCAAAGAAATGGCATTTATCTTTCCCCAAACAACCCAATTTATTTAGCACTTGCCACTCTGAACAATTAATAACCATTTTTCCCTGATTCTACTTGTTTCTTTTTGTTTTCCCACCACTCATTTTGTCCGAGCCTGGGAAACGCGCTAAGACTTTGTCCGAGTTTCACGCAGGATGCCTCGATGCTGGTTGGAACAGAGTTGGACCAAAATTGTTTTGACTGGCTCATTATGACAAGGCAATCCGTCATGCTTGGATAGATTGATAGCAACCACGTTTAATGCAAACACCACAAGGGAAAACCTACACGGCTCTGTGGATCCCAAGGCCAACCAGGCAATATCCACAGACTTTGAACAACCCCATCAGGAGGAGAGAATGAAGTTCCAGGCCCATTTCAATTAATCTGCTCGCGAAACTGCGGAGGAGTGGCTGTCGGGCTAAGAAAGGAGAAAACTCTCTCACACTCTCCCGGGTTCATTGCTGAGAAACCAGGACATTTCTCTGTTCCCTGAGAGCTCTGGGGATGGACGTCCGGACACTGCGACAGCAGCCTCGCCGCCCAACTTCTTGTTTCTGTCCAAAGATTGCTATTCTCAAGCTCTTGGTCCTCAGGACTCCAGGTCCCAAAGAATCCCTACCTACTTCCCGCCCTCCCCTCACTAGAAAGTCTCAAAATTTTAAGATGCTTGCTGTAGCAGTTGCTTCGGAGCCCTCTGCCGCCTACACTCCGAAAAGCAGGGGAGGGAGGATTCCCATCCTAATAACATTTGACCCGTTAATGATGTGCCAGGCGCGAGTAGGCGCTTCGTGTTTATTTAGTCCACCTAGCAGTTGTGCGGAGAAGGCATTATTATTACCCCCATATTACAGATGCGGACCACTGAGGCTCAGAAAGGTTAAGTGAGTTGCATGATGTCACGTCATTAATGAGTAATGGAGACGGATTCCAAACTCTGGTCAGTGATATGCCAAGTGCATCTCCTGTCCACTCTGGTCAAACCTCTACCCACTCTATCCAGACTGACGCCAGATTGGGTTGGGGGTACCTTGAGAGAGATTTGGCTCCTCTGCTGTGGGGGCCAGAGGAAGAAGCGCAGGTAAGGCAGGGCCCCTCCCGCTATGCCTACTAGTGGTGCACCTGACCTGTCTGATTCGAGCTCCCCCAAGCCCTGCCCCACAGGGCCAGACACGTGTCAGTCGCGAGATGACGGGACTCTAGGGCCCAGATGGCACAGGAACCTTGCTTGAAGGAGGCAGGGAAAAGTTTGAAGCAGCGCTCAGAAAGCCCGGGAGCGAACCAAAACGTCTCCAGGGGAATGTATCAGAAGTCTGAACATCCCCTGCGCCTCCCCAGCAGGCCCACCGCGCGGGACGGGCCCCTGCTCCCACCGCTGCTTGCCGGAGGACGGCGGGGCTGGCCGGGGCAGAGGTCAGCGGAGTCCTCCCAACAAGCGAGCGCCACGGAGAGCCGGGCGTAGGCGGGACCCCGAGCCCTACGCGCGCTGCGGGGGTTGCTTCCCGGTCACACAACTAACCCTGGATCCGCTAGGTCGCCGTCATCCTAGCGCGCGGGGTGGGGGGGGGGTGTTTAGAAAGTGAGCCCAGAGAACGCAGGACATGCACCCCTTAAATTCATTCCCCTCCTCTTCGTTACTCAGAGCGGAAACAAATCACTTCGACCACTTAGGAAGCAATCAAACCTTTATAAAAATCCATGGCTCCCAAATCGATGGGTGAATATTTGCTGGGAATTTGTTCCAGAGGAATAAATAAGGAGCGTGAGTGTATTAAATGCAAACGGGGGACACAGTGGTGTTTTTCTTCATTGATTAATGACCTCTAAAATAAAACAAGTGGGAAGAGGAGTCAAGATCGATAAATTAACTACCCAAATTCATCATTTTCTGGAGCATTTTTCGCCCGAAAATGATCCTTAGGAAGCCCATCGTAGCCTTAACTGGGAGGGGAAGAATGCAGCCTGAGCCCCCAGTAAGGAGGCATGGGGCGATGGGCAGGAAAACAAGAAGGGAACTCTGTCCGAGAGACCCTCTATCTGATTTCGTTTGACATACAATTAAAAAGTTTGCCTTTCATATTAATTATTTTTTCCTGGCGGGGGAGGGAAACAAATGGTAGGTTGCCTTTGACAGGACTCCAATAACGGATTCAGCAGCTCTCCTCTCTGCCCTGGGTGCTCCTTGCTTCTAGGTTTAAGGTCACGGGTGGCTGAGTTAATAATTCATTAATACAGACATTTATTCAGAAGGGTTCTCTGAGATCCACTCTCCCTGCCTCCTCCCAGAGATTTATTTTCCTGTGAAATGGATGGAGGGGGGTGTCAGGCTGCAGGTGAAAGGAGGGGGGAAGGAGAAAAAGAAAAATGGAGGAGAGGCTAGCTACAGCTAGGAGGAATCTTTGCTTAGCCGTATTAGCAGACAGGTCCCTTTAGCCTGCAATCAAAAACTTGGTTGAAAATGTGGTATCCAAACAGCATGGGGACTCTGGCCTCTGGTGACCCTTTCCCCTGCTTCTATACCTGTTCATTCATGTGTTCAGAAAGCTCCTTTCCTCCATGTTTTAGGATCTGGAAAGAGGCATCTGAGGACCTTGGAATGCAGTCAAAGTAGGAAAACTCTGGAAAAAGAGCATCCCACCCCCATCCCTGTGAGCATCCCTAAGGGGGAGCTTTGACAGTTGCCCAGACCTGGAATCTAAAGGAACTTCCTCTTCTAAGGGCACAGGCAACTTCTGGTGGACACTCCACCCCTCAGAAATAGGACAATGGGGGCATTATAAAACAGACCAAAAAGCTGGTTCCTCCAGCTTACATTCTAGGGGTGTGGAGACGGAAAGTAATCAATAGAGGAGTAAATTGTAAGATGGTAATAAGAGCTGTGGAAAGCAATAAACAAAGGATACAATGAAGAGAGTGCACATTGGTGGACCTTGTTACTATTTTACATATAGTGGTCAGGGAAGGCTGCTCTTAAAGGGTGAAATTTGAATAGAGACTTTCAAAGCAAGAATGTGCCAATTTTGTGTCCAGAGTGGGGCATTCCCTGCCCTAACCTATAACCAGTGGCTAAAGCAATGAAAAGGGCCTCCCTTGAGGAACTGTTAAAGCCCTGGGTAAGGATTTTGCCTTCTCAGCTACGGCCACACATGCTGCCCTAAAGATGCTGTGAGCTCCTCCGTATCCTTTTGATACCTCCAAGCGCATTCACATCAGTTGGAGTTGCCTCTGCTGTGGGTGACTTAGACCCTGGCACGGTGACCTGCCTCAGACTGTCTGGGTGTCAATCTCTTCAACAGCCAAAGGAAGAGGCAAGATAAATACAGCTTTCTGTTTTAAGCTTTTAGGAAGCAGCTACCAGATTCTGACCTCCCTCTGTACTACACACTTGATAGCCCACCTCCTGGAGGCCGTAAGTCTAATATGCGTAGGATATAAAACCTATCGAAAAACTGAAAAAGAGAAAACCCACAGCGTTAGTTTGTCCGTACTCAGTAATAGAAAACAGTGCTGCTACCATTGAAAAGAAAGGGTGTGAGCAGTGAGGCCACGAGGTGGGAGGCAGCGGGAAGCTCAGCCCGCAGAAGTCTTTGCTCAGATGACGCAGCGTGAGCCACTCAGCTGAGGAGCATTTCTCAGCCCCCTCCTCTTCGGAGGCCTGGGCATTTTAGACATGTGTCCTTCCCTGAGCTTCCCTCCTCTCCCAACAGTACTTGAAAGGCCAGCTCCTCACGTTGCCAGGTCAAAGACGGCCTCTGGGGCTGAGAGACCACGCGCAGGAGATTTCTGACCACTCTCTTTCATGCTCTGCCAAGACCGTGCGGACAGCACCTGTTCACTTCGCTCGAAATGCAGCAGAACCCTCCAGCCCGTTTCACCCTGGTCACCCAACAGCTGCCACTCAAACAGTGCCTCTCAGCCACTCAGTCCTGATTTGGATTTGACCTACTGACCTTGAGGTGAAAGGCTGTGCAGTCCATTACCAATCCCTGGGGCCAGTTCATTCTCCCAAGAAGCCTCTAAATATATCTCTCCCTTTTGCAGGGAAATCGGCTATTATAACTTGCCAAGGTCCTGTGAGTTTCAAATACATTGGCAAAGATTTAATGAATAGCCATTGGGTGAAAAACAGCTGCTCTTTTTTCCTTTTTTAAGTCTTGACAAGGAGAACTGTCCCTTCAGAAACTCACATATTCCCTTCATTATCTCCTTTCCATCAACCCTTTTCCCAGGAATTTAATCCTACATTTTTCAAAGAGTCCATAAGAATAGACAAGCCCAGCCAAAGTTACCTACAATTTAACAGCTATCCTCAATATCTCATGGACACCTACTGTGTGCAAGGGACTATTGGTAGGGATCTTTGGGACAATCTCCTATGAAGCTTTTCTAACAAATGCTACCTGGTTCTAACACAGTCTTGTTTTGGTTCCCAGATTTTTGCCTAAATTAGTCGAAGCCTGTAGGCTTTTGGTTGTAATAAGGATGAGCAAGCATGTTACAGTGTGTCTGCTTGAAATTAGGAACATATGCTCTGGTCGATCCACATTCTGAGGGCTGGAGTTCCTAGCGCATGGCTGGTTCTCCTGAGAGCCCAGCAACAGTCTGTGGGAGCCGGGACAGCTTCCAGTTACCCCCATTAATGAAGGGGCCCTGAGGCTTTCCCACCAGGGCAGCCTGAGGAAAAAGGACACATACTCTTATGGGGGCTCTTCCACACCCCTGTGGGAAGCCTGGGACACCCGTCTGCCTCTTTCATTATGCACACTCCTGGCTAGACAGGTGCCTCACGCTCCTCTGAGCTGGGGTGTCAGAGGGTGAGCCTAAGGCTTGTTTTTATTGGATTATTTCCAGTGAATATATGTTCCCTGTGTGAGGGCTCTCAGTTAAAGAAAAAAAGAAACTATTCTCAGTTTCCTTTTTGAAACTGGAAAACATGACTTTAGCCCAAAATAAAGACACTGTGCAGGTTGCTGTAAGAAAAACCAAAAGGATGTAAATTATGGTGACCCTGCCTACAGTGGACATCTTCCAGAGAACGGCTTTCCTTCTCCAGTGCCCTGGTTCTGGAGCCAGTGAGTGGCGTGAGGGTTCAGGAGAGGAAGCCATCACTTTAGTCTAGGAGATGATCAGCAAAGCTTTGCAGATGAGATGGGCTATACAGATCTCCCATGTTCAGGTGGGTAGAAGGAAATGTGTTCTAGGACAGGGGAACTCCCTGAGCAAAGATCCAAAGACTGGACTCTGCGTAAATTATCTGGGAGGTCCAGGTGACTTTTCTTCCTCCATCAGTGAGGATAACAATCGGATAGCTGGCTGCCCTCTCTAAGGCCCAGGGCTTCATCTCCTTGGAGTCCCTGAAGTCATATTCCACAAATTCAGAGAGATGCTTCTATAAGAATGCCCTGACCTAAAATACACTCAAGTTTAAGTCTGAGAATCAAATCGCAATTAAGGCAATTACAAAACAATTGAGGGTTCCAGGAGGAAGCCATCAGTGCAGCAGAAATTGTATTGAACTGTGATTTGGTGAGCTTGGCAATGCCATTTCCTGGCTCTGGATGGAACAAGCTATGATTCTCTGACTTAATCTTTTTTAACTGTAAAGAACTATTTTTAAAAAAAGGAAGAAAGCTAAAAAATTTAAAAGACTGGCGACCGGATCCTTCTGAGGGAAAACACCATGTAGGAAAATGTTTTAAAATGAGCCAATACAATTGCCAAAAATCCTTACAGACTAACTATGGCTGATTTCCTTTCAAAGGAAAAAAAAATTGCAGAAAAATGACTTAAGATTCCCAAGACTCAAAGAAAAAAAAAATCTCTGCCTTGATAAGATTGCCAGATTCTTAAATAGAATTTAAAAAGATGTATAATCATGTAATACATTCTTAGCCCATTTATATAATATAGTAATTGACAAGTAGCACTGGATCATTGATTAGAAAATTAACATTTGGAAATTTCAGTGATTAACAATTTGACTTTTAAAAATATTGCTAAGTTTGACCATATTTGGGTCATTTCCTTCTTGTCTGTCTACATTGGCAAACATTTTCCACTGAAACATATGTTTGGGTGGACAAGTATTTTATTTGGCAGGAACCTAATAGTTTAAGTATAGATTTCAAAATCAAATGTTTGCTCCATAAGCTAATGTTTTCAAACAGAAGCATTTCTCACAATTGTTTCCTCAAAACAAATGTTTGTCTTGGAGCCATCAGAGAAGGCCAAGCATTCCAGTAAACTTCTTACATAGGACTGACACTGTTATTCTGTCACCTTTAAGATTTTCTGTTGGTCACATTCACTCACAGATTTCCATGGGTTGCCTTACAGAGCTAGTCCCTACAAAAGGCTTTTGTAAGATGAGTGCATTTTTAAAATGATTTTTTTTTTTTTTGGCCAGAATGAATTAGAAGTACATTCACATTTGGCAATGTTCCATTTCATGTGTGTGTCTCACACAAATTTTGTTTAGTTTACCTTGAGGGGTTTTAGCTCTATTCTTATTATTGTAAATGGGGCACTTCTTTCATTATATTTTCTATCTAGGTAGTTTTTATATATGAAGCTTACTAAATTTTATATATAATTTTATAAGTTATATAATTATAAATTTATTATTATAAAAATGAGTTGATAGACTGAATTCTTTTATTGATTACTTACATTAGTTTTTCTATTGATTTTCTCTATTGACTCTATTCCAGGAGTATAATCATGCCATCTACAAATAATCATCATTTTGTCTACTACTTTTCAATGTTTCATGTTTCTAATTTATTTTTCGTACATAGTTGCATTGTCCAGTAACAGCAGAATATTGTTAAATAATAGTACTGGTAGTGCTTCCCCATTAAGCATGATGCTGGTTTTGGAATATACTTTTTAGAAAGTTCTATTTAGACTGAGAGATAAACATGTAGTGGTTAAGAGCATGAACTCTGAAGTCTGAATGACTGGGTCTGAATCCAATCTGTACAACTTATTAAATGTATAAAACTTTCTGTGCTATAGTTTGGATGTTCGTCCCTCCAGACCTCATGTTGAAATTTGATCCCCAATGTTCAAAGTGGGGCCTAATGGAAGGTGCTCTGGTCACAGGTGTGAACCCCTCACGAATAGATAAATGCCCTTTGTGGGGTGGGGGTGAGTGAGTTCTCACTCTGTTGGTTCCTGAGAGAGCTGGTTGTTAAAAAGAGCCTGGCACCTCTTCCCTCTCTGTCTTGCTTCCTTTCTTGCCGTGTGATCTCTGCACACACCGGCTCCACTTGGCCTTCTGTCGTGAGTGGAAGCAGTCTGGGGCTCTCACCAGAAGCTGAGTAGATGCTAGTGCCATGCTTCTTGCACAGCCTGCAAAACTGTGAGCCAAACAAACCTCTTTTTTTTTTTTATGAATTACTAAACTTCAGGTATTTCTTTAAAGCAATGCAAAACAAAGGAAGAGAATCTGGGTCTCAGTTTTCCCATTTTTAAAATGGGGTTGACAATAACAGTACCTATCCAATAAGGCTGTTGTGAGGATTACATGAATGGTATATACACAGTGCTTATAATAGTGCTTAGCATATAGTACTATGTAAGTGTTATGTACATTATTATTTTTATATATAATTTGTTCTTGTTCGAAATTGTCTATGGGAATTTGGATGTGTAAGTGGTGCAAATGTTTAAGGAAGATATAATTTATTAAACATGTGAATTATTTGAAACTTAGTAAAGAACAAGTAAAAGTGATTATCTTCAACTTTATTTAAAAACTGCTGGAGTTGTGTATATTAATAAAATCATCTCTTTTGCCCTGAGCTACATCCTTTAGCTCTTCCCACAGTTTGGGTTTTTGAGCCAATACATTCCCCTTTGTAAATAAGCCACTGCACACAGGCTCTCTCTCATCGGCAAACCCTTTCTGATTCAGGTTTAGTCATGCAAACATCTTAGAATGGCCTCCAACATTTCTCATAGGACCAGGAAAATTAGACATTACCCTTCTTTGAGCCCTTCCCCCATCCCCCCTCTCACTACTTATTAAGGAGGTTGCCTATGTCAGGGCTCACTTCCCCCATACTTCCAGGAACGCCACTTGATGATTTGGGTAATGGTGGAACCACTGAACTATCTTAAGCTCTTTGCAACAGCATCATATTTCTATTCAAGAGTGCCAGAGGTTCTCAAGACCAATATTAAATAAAATCGAAATATACTGTTTCTCTCATTCACATTCCTTTATCATTCTGGCTCTAATCTTTTTTTTTTAAATAGATTTAGGGACT
Organism: Avahi laniger; assembly: GCA_963575035.1. NCBI lineage: Eukaryota > Metazoa > Chordata > Mammalia > Primates > Indriidae > Avahi > Avahi laniger. The sequence goes on from CAUYSK010113559.1 coordinate 51,466, forward strand.
ACAGATTGAATTCTGTTACATGTATATACTGCATAGTGGTAAAGTTTGGGCTTTTGGTGTACCCATCACCCAAATAGTGTACATTGTACCCAATAGGTAATTTTTATCCCTTACCCTCTCCTAGCCTCCCCGCTTGTGAGTTTCCATTGTCCATTATACTACTCTGTGTGCCCTTGTATAGCCATAGTTTAGCTCCCACTTAAAAATGAGAACATGTGGCATTTACTTTTCTGTTCCTGAGTTACTTCACTTAGAATAGTGGTCTCCAGTTCCATTCAAGTTGCTGCAAAAGACACTAGTTCATTCTTTCTTATGGCTGAGTAGTACTCCACAGTGTGTGTGTGTGTGTGTGTGTGTGTGTGTGTGTGTGTGTGACATTTTCTTTATCCACTCATTGGCTGATGGGCATGCGGGTTGGTACCACATCTTTCTGATTATGAACTGGGCTGTGATAAACATATGAGTGCAGGTATCTTTTCAATATAATGATTTCTTTTCCTCTGGGGATTGCAGGATAGAATGGTAGATCTACTTTTAGTTCTTTGAGAAATCTCCACACTGATTTCCATAGAGGTTGTACTGATTTACATTCCCACCAACAGTGTATAAGTGTTCCCTTTTCACTGCATCCTGGGTCAACATCTATTGTTTTTTGACTTTTTAACAATGGTCATTCTAATTAGAGTAAGATGGTATCTCATTGTGGTTTTAACTTGCATTTCTCTGATGACTAGTGATGTTAAGCATTTTTTCCTACGGTTTGTTGGCTGTTTTTATATCTTCTTTAGAAAAATGTCTGGCTCTAATCTGACATTCATCTTTCATAGCTCCTTTTCTCTTGCCAGAATGGTCTACCCACTCTCTTCTATAAACACTGTTATCATTTATGACCTTTGACCCTTGCTTATTCCATAATTTATGCTTTGAGGTCCATTCTCTCTGTTCCATACCATCTAACAGCCCCCATCTTTCCGGATCCTGCTCAAATGCCACTTTCTCCAGGTATCCTGTATTGCTCACGTTCGCCTTTCTGGGAACTCCTACATCTCATACTATCTGGGTCACTTTTTTGACACTGACATTATGAACACCATTGAGTATTGTACTAAACTCTAAAATATGTGCTTGATTGGCGTCTCAAGTAAAATGACAAATTTACATAAATCATAAATCATAAATTCCTGGAGACAGGCATTGTAACTGAGCTTTATTTTCAAGTACAACTCAGTACCTGACATGGCACTAAGAACATAGAGGTTCTCCATCAAATACTTGTTGAATCATTGTTAAATGAATGAACGACTATGTTAGTGAGTGAATGAATAAATGACCAAGAGTGTACATAAATTAATGTACAAATGAATGAATGATTTGGCCCCAAATTCCTACCACACGGAGGCTTGTCAGAGACAAAACCCAGAGTCAAAGCCAGCGGTGGCTCATGGTGCTCAGAGACCATGGCAGGGTAGAGGATGAGGCTGGCAACCTGGAGAACTTGAGTCTGCCTCCCTTGCTGTTTTGGGAGAGTGCTTTCTTGGGCCCTGGCTGTGTACACAGGGCTCACGCCCTGTAGTGATGCCAGTCATAAATAGCTACACACTGAATTATTTCCCCATTTGCACCTGTTTATACTCTTGAATCCTTCCTGAGGCAGACGGTCTGTGCCCCTGAGACCCCCATGTAGGCCTCACGCAGCCCTTTGGACTTGTCGAACTATACCTTCATAAACAATTCTTCCAATGAAGGAAGGAAAATTAAGAGATTCTTCCTCTCAAACGGAATGACCTGATAAAATTACCACATTACCATTATCTCTTACAAGTCTTCCCTGTGGTCTAATAATTTCCATTAAGACCCTGCAAGCATGAGCCAGAGGTGTGTGGTCCATTTTCTCTTTAATAGGAAATTCCAGCACACGTCTGTGAATGCACTCATATCTCACACAGGAGCGACGCCGAGACATTCCAAATGAGCTCCACCGAGTGTCATCATGGGCTGCGAAATCTCAGTATAAAAAATTATGTGATCTAATTGACACAGGGGGAAGAACCAGGAACTTGGCTGGTCCTAGCAGAGCCCCAAATAATCTGAGAGAGCAATCAAATTAATTTTGAACTCCATGGCTTGCATGAATTCTATTAATACGTGGAATACAGAGTTTGGACATCACGTAAGCTATATCAGCTCCTGGAAAAGTAAAGGAAACTTTCATTTATTAAATACATTCAATCAGATTTCCGAGTCGAAAGTGAACAAGTATACACACTCAGAAGGGAAACCCTTCACAGCCGGAAGTTATAGGATTAGGGTGGAGTGGGGAATGCGGTAGGCCAGGGCAGATGGGGGTCTAATGCAGAAAGAAAAGTGTGGTGATGAAAATTAGAGAACTCCCGATAGCCGCGATGGCAAGAAGGACTCTGAACAGACTTAGCACTCTCAAATGTCCATCGGTATCTCTCACCCCTTATTCATCACAAAGGAAATGGATATTTCTCCAATATCATAAAAAGGGCCCTGCAGGGGCCGGGCGCGGTGGCTCACGCCTGTAATCCTAGCACTCTGGGAGGCCGAGGTGGGCGGATTGTTCTGAGCTCAGGAGCTCGAGACCAGCCTGAGCAAGAGCGAGACCCCGTCTCTACCAAAAATAGAAAGAAATTAATTGGACAGCTAAAAATATACATAGAAAAAATTAGCTGGGCATGGTGGCTCATGCCTGTAGTCCCAGCTACTCAGGAGGCTGAGACAGTAGGATTGCTTGAGCCCAGGAGTTTGAGGTTGCTGTGAGCTAGGCTGATGCCACGGCACTCGCCCCAGGCAAGAGAGTGAGACTCTGTCTCAAAAAAAAAAAAGGGCCCTGCAAACATAACTTCAGCCAAGTCCCCCGCCTACCTTATACCACCAGACTGTGGCACCCAAGTCTCTCTCCATATGGTGATTCTGGTGCTGTTTAACCTTGATCATGCCTTGGCAAAAGCACAGAAGTGGTGATTTTGTGAGCAGTAAAAGGGGATTGTGCTGGGCTGAATAGTATCTCCCCCAAACTCATGTCCACTAGAACCTCAGAATGTGATCTTATTTGGAAATAGGGTCTTTGTGCTGATGTAAGTATTTAAGTTATGATAAGGTCATATTGGATCAGGCTGGGCCCCAAGCCAGGACTAATGTCCTTTCCAGAAGGCCACATCGAGACTCAGAGGGAAGAAGGCCACATGAAGAGGGAGGCAGAGATTGAGGTTTTGCTGCCACAGGCTAAGGAGTTACAAGAAGCTGGAAGAGACAGGGAAGGATTCTCCCCCAGAACCTTAGCAGTGAGCATGACCCTGCCCACACCTTGATTTCAGATGTCTGGCCCCCTGAACTTGAGAGAATAAATTTCTGTTGTTTTAAGTCACCCAGTTTGTGGTACTTTGTTACGGCAGCCAGAGGAAACTAATACAGGAGTCCTGAAAAGGATCATGGCCACAAACAAAAGCAATAAAGATCAGGTGAAAGAAAGAATGGATGGACGGACACCTGCTTGTCAGTGAGTAACCGTGCGGGAGCCTGGCTCTGGCGGCCGAGGTGAGTTCACTGTGGCGGAAGTGGCCCCCCTGAAAGAGTCAATAGCTGTGATTTACCACAATTCCAGAAGGCTGAAGGGAGGCCTGGCACTTGCAACTTCCCTTCTGTTTGCCTCAGGAATAGGTCTTGGAGTTGTTCTACCTCCCCGGCTACTGTGCAGCCCTCAGAGTATTAATAGACCTAGACGATCTTCAAGAAGTGAAGGACCCTTAAAATCAGCATTGGGGGTTGTGAGTTCAGGGACAGGACAGAGGAGTCACCCGGGGCCCCTCCACGTCCTTTTGTGGGGCTGGAACAAGTTCTCTGGAATCTCAGAAAAGAAGTCCAAGTCCAGAGTCTTTGAAATCTCCCACAAAAACCGCAGCACGAAGCACACAGACCTGGATTTGAATGCCACTCTACTGCTGAAATTACTGTGTGACCCTGGGAAAATGCTTATTCTCTTTTTTTTTTTTTTTTTTGAGACAGAGTCTCACTCTGTTGCCCTCGCTAGAGTGAGTGCTGTGGCGTCAGCCTAGCTCACAGCAACCTCACACTCCTGGGCTCAAGCGATCCTACTGCCTCAGCCCCCCAAGTCGCTGGGACTACAGGCATGCGCCACCATGCCCTGCTAATTTTTTCTGTATATTTTTAGTTATCCAGATCATTTCTTTCTATTTTTAGTAGAGACGGAGTCTCGCTCTTGCTTAGGCTGGTCTTGAACTCCTGAGTTCAAACAATCCGCCCGCCTTGGCCTCCCAGAGTGCTAGGATTACAGGCGTGAGCTACTGCGCCTGGCCAGGCAAATGCTTATTCTTTTTGGGTCTTGGTTTCTTTTGTCTGGAAAACAGGAATAAGAAAATACTAAACTCTTACTATCCAAATATTTGTCATGAAATTTGCAAAGAGTTTTACTCTAAATTTCTTGTCCACATTGCAGAACTGCTCCAAGTAAAATGACCACGTATCCCACTTTGCCCCAGATAGTTCCAGTTTCAGCTATTTTCCCAACATAATATTAACAGCTCCCCTTTCACTCACAAAAACTGTCCCAACTTGACCGTCAATTATATGTCATCCAAATTTTGAGGAATTGTCATGGGCATGACTGAGAAAAAGTTTCTGTTGCATGCTGAGCTTAGGCTAGAGGATGCAGAGGACATCACAGTGGTATCTCATCCATTTTCCCTAGAGGACTGCATTTTGTGTTATTTGCCTTTGTTGTGTATCTTTAACACACATGCATGTTGCTTATTTTCATTACAGTTCATTTCAGTGTAAAAGGAAAATGTAATTGGTATATAATACTGTACATTTTGTATTTCCAACACAAAATATCCACTGATGTGTTTAATAATTAATGATTGGTGTTCTTAATGCTTTAATATGATACAGAAATCCGTGGTGGATTGCCACATAGATGTTGAAGATATTTGGTGGAATGTGAGCAAATTTATTGCAATTTTTGGATAAGCCTGGAACTCACTATAATTTTTTATATTTAAAATAATGGAATATAATCTTTCTCATCCCAATAATCCTCTGTCTGGCACATTTTCAGGAACAAATGAAATTGATAATGAGAGGCAGTACCTCAATGAATTGCAAAAATGAACTAGAACAAGCACATATAAAGCGTGCAGCTCACAGTGGATGCTTCCCCTGGAAAGGGAAATGAAAACATTACGTAGATAGCAGGGATTTCAGCCCCCAAGCTCAGTATGCAAGAATGATCACTTCCTTAGTGCCCATTTAGCCTAGGTGACAGAAATTTAATCTCACTTGAAGGGAGCTTCTAGCCTTCCTTAGGATCGAGACAGGAAATTCTGGGGTGTGCCTGTTATACCAGGGCATTGGGTGTGGAGCCCACTGGGTCCTCGGTCACCAGTCCACACAGGTCACCGCAAGGCTTCCCTTGTCCCTGTGTGTGTTCCTTCAGGTGTCCTGCTGGACTGCATTTGGGACACAGGAGAGGCACTGCACAGCCTCCCATGGCCTTCCTGCCCCCATCCCTGCTGTATTAGTTTCCTATTGCTGTTCTAACAAATTACCACAAACTCAGTGGCAAAAAACAACACAAACATATTATCTTACAGTTCTGGAGGTCAGAAGTCCAAAATGAGTCCTATGGGCCCACATCAATGTGGCAGCAGGACCGGCTTCTTCTGGAAGCTCTAGGGGAGAATACGTTTACATGCTTTTGCCACCTTCTAGAGGCTGCCTGCATTCCTTGGCTTGTGGCCTCTTCCTCCATCTTCAAAGCCAGAGTGTGGCAGCATCGCAGCTCCTTCACTGAATCCACTCTCCTGCCTCCCTCTAACAAGGAGCCTTGGGATCACATTGGCTCTACCTGGCTACTCCAGGCTGCTTTCCCCACCTCAAGACCCTTCACTTGATCACATCTACAAAGTCCCTTTTGCTATGGAAGGTAACATATTCATAGGTTCTGAGAATCAGAACACGGCCATCTAGGGGGCACCATTCATCCACTTTGTACGTCCCACGAAGCCATTCCCTCCCTGCAGCCTGCTGCCTCGGGCTGTGCTGGAAAGCAGGGCACCGCCCCTCTGCCCTAAGCCCCACACTGCTCTCTGCATCTGCCCCCACATATACTCCTCAGGCTTCCCCACCTGGCCCCAGGCCAGGAGAATCCTTTTTCAAATTTGGAGGTGAAAGTAAAGCTCCTTCCCTCCCAAACATTTGGTTCAAGCTATAATCTACTTAGCACCCCTAAATATTTAGGCTTTTGGAGCACAAAAACCAGTAACTTACCATTTCCTTCTGCTTTTTGGCCATTTACCTTCTTCTCTTGAGCTTACAGACCAGGGCCAACCATCTGATGGAAAGGAAGGAGGTGAAGGAGGAAACTATGGGAAGAGAAAAGTCTGTAAATTAATATCTCAAAGAATTGTCGGGTCGCACGTGCAAAAGAACACGGAAGCTCCTACGGGCTAAATGTGTCGGGGGGTCCCAGAGGAAACCAGCCCTGAAATCCAGCTCCTGAGCCCGTCCCTTCCTCCGTGTCTTCTTAGCCTCAGTCGCGCCCTGCCTCCCCTTCAAAATATGTCCAAATCCGCACAAAACCCTCGTCTGTGTTCTCCCCAGCACGCCTGAGACGGGCTGGCATTTCCACAAAGAGATGTACTTAGCGTCAGGACAGGTCCAAATACAAACCGCACAAAAAGCGCGAAGACTCTCTGACAGCTGCCTGGCCCAGGTGACACTCGCTGGCCGAGGGGGCTACTGCCGCAGACAGTGTGCCTGCCTTTCGCCCTTCCCTCCGCGCCTGCGCCCGCATCCCAGTGTCTTACTCCGGAGCAGGGCCAGGCTCTTCTCGGACACAGGGCAGCGCACTGGCGACTCCTCTTCCTCCCGGCCCAAGTGCAATGGGCCCGCACTCCCAAACCGGGCCTACCCCCGCCTTCGGCCCTCCCGGCTTCTCGTCTGAGCAGCTCCGGCCGCCTAAGGACGGCACCTCCAGGGACGAATTCGCGTCTCAGGTTGTGCAGGCCACCCGGGGACTCCACGACCTGGGGAAAATTGTACGTCTTGCTCACAGGTCAGGCCGACTGCCCACCACACACACACAGCTCTACGCTGTCAAGAGTATCTCAAAAGTGTGATAACCATATTTTCCCTACTTAACTACACAGTTGTGGAGCAGGAAGGTAAATTCTCAAAAGGCACAAATGTGGAATTTTAGGAGACAAAATGTAATTTAATTTTTCAAGGGAAATACAGAAGCAACCCAATTAACAAATGGTCAAAGGGCTTGAATAGACACTTTCCCAAAGAAGATAAACACGTGGCCAATGAGCACATGAAAAATGCTCAGTATTAGCTATTAGGGAAGTGCAAATCGAAATTGCAATGAGATACAACTTTACACCCACTAGGATGGCTATGACTTTTTAAAAAAAAAACATACACACTCACCAAATTGAAAGTAACAAGTGGAGGAACTGGAATCCTCACCCATTTCTGGTGAGAATGTGGAACTATGCTCAGTCCTTTTACAAAATCCAAGTTGTGATAAATGTACTCACAACTTTTTATTTTATTTATTAATTTATTTACTTTTTAAAGACAGAATCTTGCTCTCTTGCCCTGACTAGAGTATGGTGGCATCAACATAGCTCACTGCAACCTCAAAGTCCTGGGCTCAAGCAATCCTCCTGCCTCAGCCTCCCAAGTAACTGGGACCGCAGGCATGCACCACCATGCCCAGCTATTTTTTCTGTTTTTTATAGAGACGCGATCTCACTCTTGCTCAAGCTGGTCTCAAACTCCTGACCTCAAGCAATCCTCCTGCCTCAGCTTCTGAGTGCTAGGATTACAGGTGTGAGACACTGTGCCCAGCCACAACTTTTCATTTTTAATTTATATATTGTAAGCAAAGGATTTTAATAGATCATTTTTTATTCAAATAAGCAGGTAGCATTTTAAAAATTTATTCTTGAATATCAAGTCTCATAAAAGTGACTCAGGGAAGGAAGGCAAAACACACACCACAAATTCTTTATGGACACGTGAATGAAATTTGAGTCATTTTCTGTGCCCAACGGGCACAAGTGACATATGGATATTTGTGGTAAATCAGTCTTCCTTAAAGCAGTATTTTCAAAATAATAATAATAATAATATGAGGGGGCATAAAAACATCTTTCACAATATTTTCAAAATAATAATAATAAAAATATGAGGGGGCATAAAAACATCTTTAGTTTAACAAAATATAGATAGGACTTACTTCTTGGTTGCAATGGCTTAATGTTTAGTTGCCTTGTTAACAAAACGGGCCCTCCCCCAAATTTTAATCTTGTTTCAGTCTAGTTCAATCAGTATAATGGGAAATTTGACTTAAAAATACAAAATAAAAATTATCCACATATTAAAAGAGTTAGGAAATACTACCAAAAGATCAAGTTCCTGTTTCTCTCTGTCCTTGTCTCTTTCTTTATTGAATACCATAAGTAGTCCCAAAGGAATTTAGTAATAAATAAATAAAGTCTGATGAAATAATTAGGATTTTTATAGCATATTTATGAGGCTGGTAAGTAGTTACTCTTTTCTGACTTTATCTCCCCGAAGTATGCTAGTTGATAATTTCTTGAAACATTTTTTATGGTAAAATACAAGAGAGTTGAGGGTTTTCTAGGATTTCACAAATAATCTAGACTATTTAGATACAACTCTGTTTTTCTGTAGAATGCCATAGTCATTTCATACCACTGTGGGAGTCTGACCGTCTGATAATAAAAGCCTGTAGTAAAATTATGCATTTTACACTATTTATTAATTAGCAATAAAATCCCCGAAAACAAACCAAACATACGCAGCTGTTATGAGTTCCAGGCAAAATGACAGTAGCTCAGTCTAGCCCGAATATGTGCACTTACTGCTTTGATGCTGGTTTAGTTTCGTTACTAAACAGACTCCGTGTCCAGCAGCAAGCACTTCAGTCCCTGAAATTCTGTAAGCCCATCAGGACACTGGAGTTGGAAGCGAGACCCAAAACGGGTGGTTTGGAAATAACCAAGGACTCCTTGGATTTCAAATACCAAGGACACCTCATAAGCTCCATATGTGAGCTTTTATATGTCAAGTTACATATATGAATAGTTTATTTTCTCATTTTTAATTAATGTAATATGTATGTACCAAGAAAGATTGCTGATGAGCATAAGATGATACATTTCCCAAAACAATTTTACATTTTAACTAATATTATTACAAGTAGATATAATAATTCTATTAGTCTTTTTGAACTATTAAAAATAGTTTACAGCCCCTTATTACTACATCCAAGAAATTCTATGCATCAGTTGCTTGGACTGTAAACAGAAAAGATCCAAGATTATTGATATTTATGATATGCTATATTCTGTGCTAGACATTATATATGATTTGGGCATATATATAAATATCTCATTTAACTCTCACCGAAATCTTGTGAACAAGATGTTATCTTCATCTCCTTTTGAGAGATGCAAGACACCAAACTCACAGAGTTTAAGTAAATAACATGAAGTCCCATAGCTAATACCAAATTGGGGCTCAAACTTAGGGCCTTTTGACTCTGAGGGCAAGGCTTAAAAACCCAAGTTAGCGGGTTAACTGAGGAACCTAAATTCCAACATGAAGCAAGCCTCCTGGACGTTTAGAATAGAAAACCAGAGCCAACCCTGGATTTCAGGGTTGACGAATACTCCTCTAACAAGCATCCTCTAAGCACCTGCTGTGAGCCTTGCATCGTGAGGTGTGCATGATAGAGACGGTCTCTGCCTTCACAGAGCTCACACACGAACGGCTGGTTAAGATAACAAGCCGGTGATCAAGTGGCTCTAAAGACCTATGGAAGTGGTGTTAGGAACATGCCACAGGAGAAGGACCTTCTGGCTCCCAAGCAAGCTCTCAAGATGATGGCGAGAAAGGTGAAAATAAATCTTGTAACAGTGGCAAACACGATAAGTTTAACAAGAGGCCTTTGATCTGACAAGAATTGACAGAGCACCAACGAAGGACAGGGCACCAGGCTGAGCCCTCCTTTTCATAAGACACTCCAATATTTCTCGAGCCTCCTGTTTCATGCATACAGACATCTCCTAAGAGAAAGCTGTATTTCCGTTGAAAGACCCCAAGTGTTTGTTAAAGATTTCACTGATCATTCTAAAATTGGTCTGGAGATCTCTTCGATGTGGGGAGCCTGGCTAGACTTGAAGACACAGGGGTGGGGTGTTCCAGACCAGATTACACGCACGCAATGACCACAGAATTGAAGCATTCAGGTCGTGTCTCCCTCCAATGCATCTAACTGTGGAAACTCAATCAGGTCCAGAAATGAACCAATTTCCTCTGCCTGTGTCCTTAAATTTGATGAATAGAGCCTTTGCTTAGAGCTACTGAAGCTGCTATTCATCTCAGTTAGCTGCTAAATAAAACGTTGTTTTTGGATGTAATTCTGGTGAATATGACTTTGGAGATTTTTCGTTTAACTGTGTAAGTCCAAATTATTCCCCAAGTGATTCTGCATTTGAGCTATTTTTGTTCCACATGCTCCATACTTTTTTCCATGTTAGACTAGGAACCTGGAAGACCAGGTTTTCTTGCTGAATGGTGAGGAGGCTAAATCTGAGTACAAGCGCAAATTTTTTGTGATAAAACAGCTAACGTCATTCTCATTAAAAATTACTTTTCTGGTCAGCACAATCTGATAATCTGGACCTTAAGGTAATGAAGAAAGACAAAGTTTAAATAAATTAATAAGCCTGTGTCTAATCAGAGAATCAGTAATTTGGACTTGAAATAGGGGGTCTAGTTAAGCTTTCTTCCACAATAGTCCGGAACCTGCTGTCTTCTATGGTTACGGACGGGCCCAGGGTGATGGTAACTAGCTAGCAGTAGGGTATAACTGGACCACAAATCTTTTTCTCCTTTTCTTTAAATTTTTAAACAAAATTTTATTTTTAATCTAGGTGAAACATGTTCATAGTTTGGAAAGTCAAAAAGTAAAAACTAAAAGCCTTTTCACAAAGAACGCCAACTCCTGACCCGTAATTAGCTATACCCCTAGTCTCCATCTTCAGAGCATATTACTTTTGAGCTTTTGTTTCCAGCATTTACATATCTTATTGTTCTAATTCGTAAGTTTTTATCTATAATTTTTTATTACGAAAAACATTTTACAACTTATATATACATAGGTAATTATACACACGTTTGATAAATCCTTTAAAAGGTAGGATGTACACATCATGACGCTGCACTCCTAAGTACTGTATGTGATAGTAATGCTAAATATAAAATCATGCTATTTTTGTTTCCTCTGATTTACACATTATCATTTCACTTTGTATATGGGAGTTGAGGATTTAGTTTTCTTACACCTCCATCTATCTGCTTCACATGGCCTATCTTCTCAGTGTATAGTACAATTTTAGACTAAATGTATTCAACATTGTTCATTGTTTTTCCTGAAGTTAGTAATTGCCTTGATTTTTCATTTGCTTATTTTCTTTGCTGTTTCTTATTAATTCATCCTGTACCTTCTGAAAGTCTTTTAAAACATTTCACTCACAAACCAATCTCATCCAGCTAATCTATTATATATATAAATATGTACATATATATAATTTTTAAAGAAGCAGCCCGAGAGAACCCCACTGTCCTTCTACCCGGGCTCATTACGACGGGCATGCTGGCAGCCGCCATGGTGAGCCTCCCTTGGCTCTCAGCTGCCTTTGCCCATCTCCAGGTTCACATTCTCTGTGTCGTGGGACTCACGCCTTCCTCCCGCGTGGCGTACTCCCTCGTTTTGGCAGGGCACACCCCCAACAGCTTCACGAGGTTGAACGGGCAGCACAGTGGCACCGTGTCTGTCTCTTGGGTCGCGCTGCTCCAGTCAGGACTGGTTTCCCTCCTCCCCTGGTCACGCTGGCATCCTGTTCTCCAATATCCTGAGAATTCCTGTCACTGCACTCCTGAGTCTGAGCTTCCTGGTACTGCATACCGTGTCTTCCTCTTTCTTGGTTTATTGGCTTCCTTGCTTTGGCAAGGCACAGCCTCTAGAACTTTCCTGAGAAAGGGTGCAGGGAGGGTAAAATTTTCCATCCAGGTTGTTACAAAAGATACTAGATCATCCTTTTTTTAATGCCTGAGTAGTACTCCATATACACACTTTATTAACCCACTCATGTGTTGGTGGGCACTTGGGTCGATTCCACGTCTTTGTGACTGTGAATTGTTTTAATATGGTAGCCCAACCACAAGCCCTGCCTGGCTTCCCCCAGTCCAGACATCATCCGTTCACCCTCTGCAGGGAGCAAACCTCCCCAGCTGAGGGCCCAGGTCCCAGGGTGCAGAGGCAGGCAGCACAGGGCTCTACACGCTTCCACGACCGCTCTCGGCTGGGCCTCCTTATTTTGTTCTTGTCCCCACAACTGTCTTCCTTCTGCCCCAGAAGTCCTGGGTGCTGCCAGCACCAGGGCCTTTTGAGAACCCTGCATGCGAATCAGACTGGTTCTCAGCTTTTCCTGCTGCAGGTTTAGAGTCTGGTTTCCCGCATCTGCTAAGATGCCTCCTGTCTGTCGTCTGCTTTCTAATTTACAAGATGTTGTTCTCATCTCCTGTTGTGTCCACTCTGCCCTGATGAGTTTACCTTTTATTTTAGATCTCTTTACTACAATTTTGCTCTGGAGGGAGCAAAATTGGACAAATTTGTTCAACCTGCCATGTTATCCAGGAAGCTCTACTGTGGTGTTTTTTTCTGCTACTTTTTTTTTTGAGACTGGGTCTTGCTCTGTTGAGCAGGCTAGAGTGCAGTGGCCCAATCATACCTCAAACTCCTGGGCTTAAGAGATCCTCCCACTTCAGCCTTTTGAGTAGCTGGGGCTACAGGTATGTGCCATCATGTCCAGCTATTTTTAAAACTTATTTATTTTTTGTAAGGATGGGGTCTTGCTATGTTGCCCAGGTTGGCCTTGAATTCCTGGGCTCAGCTGTTCCTCCCTCGTCAATTTCCCAAAGGGCTGAGATTACAGGTGTCAGTCCCTGCACCCAGCCTTTTTTACTCCTTTATAAGTATTTGCGCTAATTGTATTAAGTATGTAATTCAGGAATATATGGTGAAGATAATTATGGTACTTATATAAATAACCTCCTTAATCAGCTAAAGTAACTATATCAGATAAAAACATGAAGTAATAACCAGAGATTTTGAATTTTAAAAGGAAGAAAAGGTTGAAAAAAGAGGGAGGGAAGAAAAAGAATTTTAATTTACTATGAATGATGTAAATTCCAATTTCCTTGAAGAACAAAAATGATTATCTAATGAAAGAGGAGGCTTCACAGCTTATTACTGATCACGAACGGGCAGTTATTTGGTGTTGCCAGGCAGGCGAAGGGCCCAAGACACAAGAAGCCGAGGAGAGGACGTGGGAGCAGGAGCTGGGATGCTGTGACCATGATTGAGAACTGGAAGGAAGGAGCAGCTCAGAGTCTGAAAAACGTGACAATAAAAAGGAGAAATTAGTTTAGGGAGTTTTCTGTGAATGGGAGGCTAAAGGATTCCAATGCCACAGGGCTTCTGGAATTCAGAGACCCCAGCTGGGTGACCCAGTGCTCAACAGAGGATGAAAAAAGAAAGTGGGAAAGGAGAGGACTAGGGAGAGGGAAAAGAGCCCAGGATTTTGGCCTGGACTGGGAAAAGAATTACTAGAGTGACCTGGAAAGTGAAATAGATTAAAATGTATATGCGTGGATGTACACATGAACACACACCAGTTCAAGCAGTAGATTGTTAGCACATTGCAAGCAGGATGTAATAAATACTTCGTGTGCTCAAAAATTACCCTCCTGAAGTCTCTTCCTAGTCTCTTAAAATATTTTTGAATTCTAGCTGGGTGTGGTAGCACACACCTGTAATCCCAGCTACTGAGGTGAGTTTGAGGCCAGCCTGGATAACATAGAAAAAGGCCCCATCTCTTACAAAAAAAAAAACAACAAGGAAAATATTTTTTAATTCCACACAAGCACTGAAGCCTGTGTTGTACAATGGAGGGTTGGAATCTAAGGGTTGGGGGAACATTGTTTGGGGGTGCATTATGGAGAAGAAATTCCCAGTCCTCGTAACGAATTGGGAGGCATCCTCTGTTTGGAGGCTCTGATCCGTTTCATCTGACAGAGTACATGTTGCCCAGCCCTTGCAGTTAGAGAGTTTAGAAGTCCAACCCGCTACAATCTCTCCTGAGATTGTCTTTTCATTTACTCATTGCACAAACGTTTATGGAGTGCCTACTTCTTGGCACGTGAACTAGGTGCTAAAGGTACAAAGATGAATCTGACACGACCTCTGCTGATGAGGGGACCGTGGGAGAGACATTTGGTGGCTCCCTGGCTTAACTGGGAGATGGTCTTAACAGGAGACTCTGCCTGTTCTTTGAAGAGGGAACACATTGACTTAGTAATTGAAACCTCTGGTTTTACTTCTTTTGTTTCTTGCTACATTTAGATGCACAGGACTTGTTACATCATTACATTCTCACACGCTTTCATGTAGCATGTATTTGATCCAGTTTTAACATTTTTAGTAGCAAAAACTATGTCCCTGCGTTAGCCTGGGTTGTTTTCTAAGATGGGAAGACTACACTTGAGATTCACTCAGAAGGCTCGTCTGGGTCCATGGTTACAGAACGGGAGAAGCCGGGGACTGTGGCAGGGTCATGGCGGGGCCTGTGTGTGCCCGGAGAGGGTGCTCAGCCCTCCCAAGTGAGCGCTCAGTGGAGCAAGGATGTGCAGCACTGTGTGAAGACTTTTCAGTTTTCCATCTCTCAGTAACCTGTGTGTGACAATCAGCACATAGGATTGCACACTAACGAGGCGGAAATCAAACGGAGAGCATTGCAACACAGGGCCTCATCAACTGCAAGTTCTGCAGTTCCGTTTGAACAGGATGTGACCCAAAGCTGCTCAGGCCATGTTGATCCAGCTTAAACAAGAGACCCACTCCTCTTTAGGCTGGCCATGTAGCCACTGGTCAATTAGTCCATCAAGGATGAAGACCTATTCTGCAAGGCTCTGTTCTGCCGAAACAAAGAGGAATATATGATAGAAAGTAAGTGAGTAGCACAGCAGGAAGAAGGCTCCCTCTATCCTGCGAATATATTAACTCCACCCAAGAAGGCACTGCACTTGTGCAGAGAGGAGAGGAGGTTGTGGAGGCCACGGGGCACTCTGTCTATTTCAGAAGAATCAGGGAATCCTTGCCGAAGGGTTTTTGTTTTTTTTCAAGGGTCACAAAATCTGACCTATACTACCGATGTTGAAAGAATCCTTTAGAAAAATTAGTAAGAACATTTCACCACAAGAATGATGCCACAAAAAACCAGAGTAGCTTTCACAGAGAAAATATAAATGATAAATGCAGACTAAATCTCCCTTCAACGATAGCCAAACAATTAAAGGGAAAGAAAGCTCTTCCTGCCCCTCAAAAAGCTGACATTAGAAATAAAAGTTGAAAACAACCACTCAATGATACTTGATTGAGTGCTCAGTATAAACAAACCTTGTTCAGTTCTCTTAGGTATTTCACACAAAACCACCAAAGTCTTTACTAGTTTAGATGTACGTTAATGTGTAGATTTCTGTAGGATAGCTGAAAGCTGC
The DNA here is from genome assembly GCA_963575035.1 of Avahi laniger. Lineage (NCBI taxonomy): Eukaryota > Metazoa > Chordata > Mammalia > Primates > Indriidae > Avahi > Avahi laniger. Next base: position 67,168 of record CAUYSK010113559.1, read on the forward strand.
TGGAATCTGTAGTCATGCAGTTAGCATGTATGTCTTCTCATGTGGGTGACTGAAAGAAGATGATCACGCAGAGCAATGACTTTTTCAGTGCCTGTTCATTAAAGAAACAGGAATTAAAATGCTGAAAGAGCCAAAGAACTGATA
>CAUYSK010113561.1:0-15058 GCA_963575035.1 Avahi laniger
CAGTCCCGCAATAGCTCTCGCTTCTACTGGCCCACCCTGAGCATTCCCAGTTGCCAGCGGTAGGTTCCAGGTTAGAGTCCTCTACTCAATAATCACCTCCCCTTTCAGGACCCGCTGGGTGCCAGAGACCAGCTTCCTGAGTCCTAACTGCCTCCGGGGTATATTCCTGGCACGGAGCTCCGGGAAGTTCAAGATGCTTCCCGCTTGTGTCTTCTCTTCGCTGAGTCCCACGTTTCCAGACCCAATTCTACAGCCGCTTCACACAGGCCCCTGCCTCTCGGAGGGCTTGTAAGTCAGTGGGGAAGCTAGACTGTCCCGTGTGGGACTTGTCCCGGTGCACTTACTGGCCAGGCTGGCGTCGCCGTCGCACACTCCACTCTCTATTGTCTGTCCGCACTTTCCAGATTTTGTATTCCTATCTTCTGTTATTCTTTTTCCTGATTTGTGTGTCCCCCGCTGAATCTCCACTGATTCCCCTCGCTGTTTTTGTGGGAGAGCGATCCGATCATGTGTAGCAGACCAGGATCTACGTCTCCCTTTCTGGAAGCAGGGATCCGGGGTGCTACCCTAACTCCGCCATTTTCTCCTCCCTAAAATAAATGTCTTTTAAAAACTCATCAAATCATTAGTTTGTCACTGGTAATTTTAACTTGCACCCAATTGAGATAAATCTCTGTTAAATAAATGGACACTTTTTTGGGGACCCCAGTTGCAGTCATAATTTTTTTGTAAAAAAAATCAGTGATTAATTTTGATGCATTGTTTGGAACCAGATGGAACTCATCTCAAATTATAGCTCTACCACTTCCTAGAGTGTGGGACCTTGAACACATTACTTCTCTAATTTTCAATTTCTTCATCTATAAAACAGAAATAATATATGACTTATATGGTTACTATGGAGGATGTATATACATAAAATTGTCAGGTAATTAATGATAAAATATTTAGTAATAATAGAGACAAAACAAAGATAATATATGGATAAAGAAATATGACTGGAAGGAATATTCTTTCATTAAGTCAGAAGATGAGATATTGGTAGTAATGAAGTCCCTTGATGGCTCTTGAATCATACATATAATTTGCCTGCAAACTCTGACTAAAAGTGGTAGAGCTGCCTTTACTGTCAACCCTAAATATTTGAAAAATATCCAGAATGACACTTAACTCCTGTGGTAAAAATCTAGCTGCCTAGTAATTGCCACATTTCAAAAACCAATACCCTATAAGAATATTATTATAAACTTAACTCAGGTTTGCCAACATTTCTGGTTCTTCTCTCCATCCAGGCAATAATAGGACTTCATTCACCCTCCTTTCTCTCTTTAAAGTTAGGCATGCCCAAGTATCTTGCTTGGTCCAATAAATATGAGCAACAATGATGTACCTCACTTTTGTGTGGAGAATTTAAAATCTAATTCTCCTCCTCCTGTTATCTTTGTTCATGCCTTTCCAACTTAGGAGTTTATATATTTCACATTGTGCAACTACAGAGCGTTAAAGCCTCCCACATCCTGGATTACTGAATCTCTAGATAGAGGATAGGTGTTTGATAGAGATGACTGGATCTATAGTTGACTTTCAAAAGTGAAATAATGCCTTGATTGTGTTAACTCACTGAGATGTAGGGGTTGTGGAAGTAGTATAACCATGTCTACCATACTGATCCTCAAACTAATCCCAGTAGTGGCACAAACTCAGAAATACTTACTATTGCAAGAGTCCAATATCAATTAGCATATCTCTGAGTCACAAATAATATACTCCTTTGCTTTTCACCACAGATGGCTAATCTATTCAGTACAATATTGACATTATAACCTTTTCCATTGGAAATATCCTCTGAATTTAGTAAAGCTTTTCAAAGCTTTCATTTTTCAATTACTCTTTATCTTTTCTAAAAGGCAATATTTTAAATAAAGTAGGCTAAATTATCCCTTCTTACTTTTCTCTTCCATTCTCACCAGGGCAATAAAATACATAGTTGAAATTCATTCGCATGCATGTGTAAGGCTTAGAAAGATTAGTGGATAATACAGTCCAAATACAGAGCTTTTGAACATTAATCCACCAAGAGTTGGAGTTTGAAAATATATCATATTGTGAGCTATTGGGCATAATATTTAGCCAGTTAGGTTTGGAAAGATTGCATAATACTTGGAAACACATGTGGGCTGAGGTGGATTAAGAACTCATTTTCTTCCACCATCTGGTGCATTCACTTTTACTGTAGAAAATAGTATACGCTATTATGCTGCTCGGTGCAGATCTTTGCAAACTTTTTCATTCCATGCTATTTGTAAATGTCTAACTTACCTGGTATATGAATATAATAACAGTGATGATATCCATCTTTATTCATAAAGAAAATGTGGTCAGGGAAGACGTTAGGTTATATTATTTCACTGGCAAGAATTATACAGTTTTTTCACATTGTATAGAAGAAGTATATATAGCCAAAGAACCTGGCACCAAAAGTGTCCGGATGTTTAAATGTGGTAGACCTTGGGCTGGGAGCTTCAGAATGGCTATATCAAAATGAAGGATAAAAGAGGTATACAGACTGGGGAATGAGAACAAGTTTGGAGAGCCAAGCAGAAAGGCACAGGGAAAGGAAAAGATTTTGCTGTTAAGAAAAGTGGGTTTTCTGTGCTCCATCAGCAAAATCTCAATGCCATGTTGGTAGATACCCACATATTAGTTTCTTTTACTTGATAGTTGAAAGCCTAGATTAATACAACATCATCTGTAGTATTGCTTTATAATTATACATTTCTTAGTTTTTGCTTTTTTGGATAGGTGGATTATTCCTAGGATAACATTTCTTCATTTAATGTGAACTTGAATATTGATGGGGAAAATTACATGATTGTTCTCACTCAATTTAAATTTATAATCAAATATTATCAAAGGGCATAGGATATTGTTAGATGATTCTATTATATTTCCCAGATATATTCACTTTTCCATTGTGTAAGATGCCTAATTTATAGCCTATCTCTCCTTAAATTTTCACTCTACCCTTAGCTAGTAACCTCAGTGCACACCTCATGAATAAAAGATGCAATCAGAGAACTACTTCACTTTCTTGCCTTAAATCCTGCCAACCTACTAGCATCTATACACATGTACTCTCTCTACTGTCTTTTTATGATGGAAGAAGTGCCTCTTGTTCTATGTAAGGTCAAAACCTCCATTTGATCCAGTATCTTTGGGCATATTTAGGGATTTCATTCTTGTATATACATCTGTCTAATACACATCCCAACACATATGTATGACAGATATCTGAAATTTAACATTTATCTAATTGAACTCTAGAATACTGGCCTTTTTCTGTTACTCAATTTTACTATTTATAGTTGGTTTCTATTATAGAGATTTCACTGTTACTAATATTATTACTATTCCTTCTGCTCATAACACCAATGACAATTACAGCAACAACAAAAATAAATAAATGAAATTTGTTTAAACTAAAAAACTTCTGTGAAGCTAATGAAATAATCAGCAGAGAAAATAGACAAACTAAAGAATGGGAGAAAATATTTTCAAGCTATATATCAATAAAGGGATAATATAGAATCCACAAAGAACTTAAGCAAATCAGCAAGAAAAAGCAAACAGCCCCATTAAAAAGTGGGCAAAAACATGAACAGAAGCTTTTCAAAAGAAGATGAACAAATGGCCAATAAACCTATAAAAAATTCTAAATGTTACTAATCATCAGGGAAATGTAAATTAAAACCACAATGAGATATCACCTTACTCCTGTTAAAATGGTTTTTATTAAAAAGTCCAAATACAATAGATACTGGCATGGAAACAGAGAGAAAGGAACACTTATACAGTGTTTGTGGGACTGCAAATTAGTGCAATCTCATGGAAAATAGTATAAAGATTCCTTAAAGAACTAAAAGTAGACCTACCATTTGATCCAGCAATCTTACTACTGGGTATTTACCCAAATGAAAAGAAGCCATTTTATCAAAAAGACACCTGTACTCAAATGTTTATTGCAGCACAATTAACAATTGCAAAGATATGGAATCAACCCAGTGGCCATTAATTCATGAGTGGATTAACAAAAGGTGTTATTTGTATAGCTTATAGTACTATTCATCCCTAAAAATGATAAATTAATGCTTTTTGCAACAATTTGGATGGAACTGGAGACCATTATCTTAAGTGAAGTATCTCGAATGAAAAAGTAAATACCACATGTACTCTCTAATAATCTGGAACTAATCGATGGGCACATATGGCACAAAAAGAAGTAAAAATCACTGGAAATCAAGAAGGTGGGAGGGGGAGAAGAGGAGAGATAAAAACCTACCTAACAGGTACAAAGAACAATATCCAGGTGATGGGCACACTTATAGCCCTGACTAAAGCATTATAAAAGCTATCCATGTAAAAAAATCTGTACCCCCTTTACATTTTGAATTAAAAAATATAAAAATTAAAAAGTTATGTTTATAATATGCTATAGTCTATTAAGTGTGAAATAACATTATGTCTAAAAAATGTACATACCTAAATTAAAATACTTCATTGCAAAAATATGCTAATGGTCATCTAAACCTTCAGGAAATCATCATCTTTTGCCTGGTGAAGGATCTTGCCTCAATGTTTATAGTTGCTGACTTGATCAGTCTGTTGGTTGTTGAAACCTGAGGTGACTATGTGGCAATTTCTTAAAATAAAACAACAATGAAATTTGCCACATTGATTGAATCTTCCTTTCATGAAAATTTCTCTGAAAAATGTAATGCTGTTTAATAGCACTTTACCCAAAGTAGAACCTCTTTCAAAATTGGAGTCAATTTTCTTAAACCCTACCCCCGACATAAGTTTATATAATATTCTAAATCCTTTGTTGTCATTTTAACAATGTTCACAGCATGTTCACCAAGAGTAGCTTCCATTTTAGGAAACCACTTTCTTTCCTGATTCATTAAAATGCTGTCATGAAATTGCACCATTTCAGTCCCACTTTCAGTCTCCATTTCTAATTCTGGTTCTCTTGCTATTCCCACCACACCTACAGTTACTTCCTCCACTGAAGTCTTGAACCTCTCAAAGTCATCCTTCAGGGTTGAAATCAACTTCCTCCAAACTCCTGTTAAGGTTGATATTTTGACCTCCATAAACCATGAATGTTCTTAATGGTATTTAAAATTGTAAATTCTTTCCATAATGTTTTCAATTTGCTTTGTCAAGATATATCAGAGGAATCACTATCTATGGCAGGTATAGCCTTAGGAAATGTATTTCTTAAATAATAAGAGTTGAAAGTTGAAATTATTCCTTGATCTATGTGCTGCTGAATGGATGTTGTGTGAGCAGCCATGAAAACAATATTATTCTTCTTTTACATTTCCATCAGAGTTCCTGGATAACCAAGTGTGTTGTATGTGAGCAGTAATATTTTGAAAGGAATTTTTTATCTTCTGAGCACTAGGACTGAACAGTGAGATTAAAATAGTCAGAAAATCATGCTATAAATAGATGAGCTATTAGGTTCCATTTATAGAACACAGGCAGAGTAGATGTAGCATAATTCTTAAGGGTTCTAGGATTGTCAAAATGGTCAATGAGCACTGGCTTCAACTTAAAGTCATCAGCTGCATTAGCCCTTAACAAGAAACTCAGCATGTCCTTTGAAACTTTGAAGCCAGGCATTAACTTCTCCTCTCTATCTATGAAAGTCCTAGATGACAACCTCTTCCAATATCAGATTTTCAATTGAAAATCTATTGAGTAGAACCATCATCATTAATTATCTTAGACAGATTTTTTTTACAACTTGCTGTAGCCTCTACATCAGCACTTGCTGCTTCAACTTGCATTTTTATGTTATAGAAATGGTTTCTTTCCTTAAATCTTTTGAACCAACCTTTGCTAGATTCCAACTTTTCTTCTGCAGCATCCTCATCTCTCTTCACTTTCATAGAATTTAAGAGAGTTAGCACCTTCCTCTGCATTAGGCTTTAGGCTTAAGTAATCGTTGTGGCTGATTTGATCTTCTATCCAGAACACTACCACTTTCTCCATATTAGCAATAAACTGCTTTGCTTTCTTATCATTTATGTGTTCATCGAAGTATTACTTTTAATTTCCTTCAAAAACTTTTTCTTTGCATTCACAACCAAATTGAATAACTATGTGGTGTAAGAGGCCTAGATTTCAGCTTATCTCAGTTTTGATAAGACTTCCTCATTAATCTTAGTCATTTCTAACTTTTGATTTAAAGTGAGAGATATATAACTCTTCCTTTCACTTGAACACTTAGAAGCCATTTTAGGATTATTAATTGGCCTAACCTCAATATTTTTGTGTCTCAGGAAGTAGACTGTAGAAGTAGTATAAAAAAGTAGTATAAAGCAGTATAAAGATGGAGAAATGTCCTGTTGGTGGAGCAGTCAAAACACACACATTTATTGATTAAGATAGCTGTCTCACATGAGCGCAATTTGTGGCACCAAAAAATGATTGCAATAGTAATGTCAAAGATTATGGATCATAGATTACCATAACAAATATAATAATAATGAAAAAGTTTGAAATGTTGCAAGGATTATCAAAATGTGACACAGAAACCGGATATGAGTACATGTTGTAAAAATGACACTGATAGACTTGTTCAACATAGGGTTGCCACAAATCTTCAATTTGTAAAAAAAATATGATATTTGCAAAGCTCAATAAAGTAAAGAGCAATAAAGAGTTATTCCTGTATTTGATATTATTCTTTTTCTTTTTTCTTTTTTTCATTGATTATAATCTTTGTTTATGAGGATGCAAGATCCTTTAGGATAAGGATTATCTTTGTAGTTCCTTTATGTATTCAAAACATCTCTAACATGTCCTGGAACAAAATAGGTCCATGTAAATTATTTTTTTGACTGACTTACTCCTTTTTTTAGAGAAAAAAATACCTCATTGATCATGTAGGAATGTTATTTGAAGAAAATCAATATTTAAAAGGAGGAGATCATTTAGCATATGTGGACAACTTCTAGGTAATTTTATTCTGAGATAAGTCCATTATAGATTGCTTTGGGTGTAACTCAGTTAAATGTTTCATGAGTTTATACAGTATGTATAATTTATTAACAAAGATTTATAAAGAGAATTATTTTAATGTAGACATCTTTTATAACCCAATCTTTTTATTGTATCAGATTCTTTGTCATGTTTTACACTTTATTTTAGAACTATTTTACTAGAATTATTATTATCACCATGTCCAGAATTTAGAAAGAGATATTTCTTATGTCATTTTATTTGCTCCCTACTCTAAGTAGAACAATTCTCATAAATTCATGTATTCATATTTGTGAAATTACGGATAGATTAACAATTCATGTTTACTTTTTGGGATGGTTAAATGATTCTCTTTTTTTTTCACATTTGCCTAAGATTGTTATCAAGACCCATAGACAAATATTTATACTGTAAAGTTTGTGATAGTACCAAACCATGATAGACTATTCAGACCATTTCCCTATATATAAAGCCCCTACCTCCTATGTCTACTATCTTCACATACCAAAATGATAATAATAAAACTTCTTCCTCCATCTTCACACCCCAGCTAATCTTACTTTTTAAATCAAGTTAAGATGTCATATCTTATACTTCTCTTTACTGAATCCACAATGTTGTAGTTAGATATTCTTTTTATATACACACTTATCATTCTCTCTATATATATACCTTTTAAAACATTGATCAGATTCTTTGAAATTATTTGTTTTTACTTCAATACTATTATCACCTAACACCATGTCCTAACTCTAATAGGTACTTGCCTAACCTCTCCATATTGAAATAAATTTTTAATTTTTATGATGTAGTAAAATTAGGCTACTGCTGCTCCAGTCATATTCTCTAACTCTTATGGCTGATGTGGAGCATTGAATTCATGACCTTTAGTGGCTGTCACATTCTTTTATCAAATGAGTTAACATTCTTCTAATATAGTAGTACCTGTTCTCAAAGTGTATCACATATACACAATGACAATTTAATCATCAGTGATAATGCCAAGGTAGCTGTTCAAAGTCATGTTCTCCCTATTTCTTTATTTATTAACCTCCTCACCATTTCCCAGCATAAGAATGTCTATATTCTTTGCTTTGTACTTACCTGACCTCACTTCTAGCAATCATAGTAGTTAGGGTGATAGACGGAGCATTAAGGTTATTTGTAAATTGCATGGAACCATTTTAGAGATGACACAGTGAAATATAAAGGTTACATTATTAAGATAATCAAGTTGTGACCTCAGAGGTAATATTTTGTCTTACAGTGCATATGTTACTCTAGTCTGCCTTCTTCAAACTTTGTTCTATAGAAAAACATCATCGGATTCCACAAAGTTTAACTTAAATTTATTTTAATGTGTATTTATTGAAAACCCTCCATAAGAATTGAGACACTCAAATGTGTACACGTTGACTAATTTTTCTACAGATTTCAGAAAATGAAAGCTTTCCCTGACTTGTTTTCATAGACTTTAAGTTCTTATAACTAGGAACTTGAGGTTATACAATGATTAATCATTTAATCTTCAAAAATTTGCATGTCCACTCATGCAAAGTTGTATGAGCAAGTGTATTTCTGTATATATGATGTGCTCAATAAAAATACCCATTCTTAAGTGCAAAAAGAAATTATGATACTTTATTATTTAGATTGTCAATTTTCATCATAGAGCTTACTTTTAATCCAAGACATGAATTTGTGCTAAGCAGATGCACCTGAGGAAAATCCCCAAAATAAGGGTTTTTTGTTAAGTTGAAAAACTCCTATTTGGAGTCAAACTACAATGATAAATATCTGCTAAAAGGTATATAACACAAAGTTGAGCCTATAGCTGGTGTTTGATAAATGATTTCCTACCATATTGAGGAGTTATACTTATTTATTTTTTTATTATTTCAAAATATTAAGGGGGTGTTTTTGTTACATGGATACATTGCATAATGCTGCAGTCAGCACTTTCAGTGTGCCTGCCACTAGGACAGTGTTCATTGTAACTGATAGGTGAGTTTTTATCCCTCACTCCTCTCCTACCCTTACCTGTTCTTAGTTCCCAAGGTCCTTTACATCTTTCTGTGCCCATGGGTACCCATCCTTTAGCTCCCTTATTAATAAGAACATATGGTGCTTGTTTTACCATTCCTGAGATATTTCACTTAGGATAATGGTCTTCAGTTCCATCAAAGGTGTAGTGAATGACCTTATTTCATTTCTTTTTATGACTGAGTAGTACTCCATGGTATATTTATACCACATTTTCATTATCCACTTGTTTACTCATGGTCACTTAGGCCGATTCTATATCATTGAGATTATGAATTGTGCCATGATAAACATACAAGTTCAGATATCTTTTTGATAAAATGATTTATTTTCCCTTGGGTAGATACCTAGTAGTGGGATTGCTGGATCAAATAGTAGGCCTACTTTTAATTCCATGAGAAATCTCCGTACTGTTTTCCATAGAGGTTGTACTAGTTACAGTCTGTCCAACAGTGTATAAGCAGTCAATTTTCTCTGCATCCACACCAACAAGAGCAGCTGCTGGCAAGGATGCAGAGAAAAATATGCTTATATTTATGTTTGAATGGTTTATGGACCAGGGGTAGCAAACAAAGGATAGTGCTCAATTTCTTCATTTCATTTGCCTACGTTATAATTCAGGTATTTTAGATTTGTCTTTAAATAAATTTATCACTTCAGTTCTGTGACTATTGTTAATAATTAGATTGTAAGCTTCTCTTGATCATACATTTCTCTCTAAAGACACATACAGCAATAAAAGGAGCCTACATTTCCACAGAAGCACTTGTGTTTATTTTGCCATATCAGATAAATGTGTATTTCACTTCCGTTGATCCAGAGATTGATTGTTAGTAAGGCTTTTATTACTGTGCTTTGGACAATGAAAGTATAAATGATCTTTTCTTCTGATTGATGATTTTTACTCTATTTATTGAAGTTAATGGAAATGTGAAAGACTTTCTCCCCATTTTCATAGTCAAGAGGACAAAGAATTTTCCTAGACAGCTATGGTTCCATCCCATGCAAATTTACCAGTTACTTCTCTTAGCCATTCTTATCAGGATCTTCTTTATCCATTAATATGGTTAAATATTATCATATAACATTGGTGTGAATCTGAGGTTGGGAAGGAGGGTAATGATCCTTTCTTTTTAAGAAGATGTAAAGATAACTGATGGCTAACAGCATAATTCCTCTGAGAATAAGATAATTATGTTAATTTTATTGGTTCTTTTTAATTTTTTTTTTAGAGATAGGATCTTGCTATGTTGCCCAGGCTGGTCTCAAACTCCTGGGCTCAAGCAATCCTCCTGCTTTGACTTCCCAAAGTGCTTTCCTAGGCATAAGCCACCACTCTTGTCCATTTTATTGGTTCTTGATTTAACATTATTTAGCATCTTTATGAATTAGAAAAATATTGGAGACACATTTTTGATAAAAAGGAATAAAAATTGTAATTTTCCAAATAAATGAAATTAGTTATTAAACTGTTTGCAACTAACCATAATGACTATTTTATCCATGAGATATGATCTGCACATAATCAATAAATGTATAAAGGAATTTTGCGAGCCTTAAATTTGGGATGATGTGTGGCTTCACAGTTCTTTTTTTCTTCTTTTTACTATTATGGTTATTTTTTCTAAGAAATATAACCCCTGGTCATTCAATTAATCATACTCAATAGTGCACATACACTGGTATCCAACTGCTTAATGCTGTCATTAAATTACATTGTCTTGCAACTGGATTTCATAATTATTTGGCATGCCTGCGACACTGCCCACCTTCTGTTTCAGGCCATAAAAGAGATGCTTCAAATTTTCCCTTTCTCATTATTATAGCAATTTATATTACTAATATACCATATAATTTTCATTTAAGTATTCAGCTTCTTTGACTATGTAGTTTTTTTTTTGTTTGTTTGTTTGTTTGTTTTTTTAGACAGAGTCTCACTCTGTTGCCTGGACTAGAGTGCCGTGGCATCAGCCTAGCTCACAGCAATCTCGAACTCCTGGGCTCAAGCGATTCTTCTGCGTCAGCCTCTCGAGTAGCTGGGACTACAGGCATGTGCCACCATGCCCGGAAATTTTTTTCTATATATTTTTAGTTGTCCAGATAATTTTCTTTCTATTTTTAGTAGAGACAGGGTCTTGCTCTTGCTCAGGCTGGTCTCAAACTCCTGAGCTCAAGCGATCCACCCTCCTTGGCCTCCCAGAGTACTAGGATTACAGGCGTGAGCAACCGTGCCCAGCCAGACTATGTAGTTTTTGCTGGTATTAAAACTTTCTCAGGAGGAGAGGCAAGATGGTGGATGAGAAACACCTCTTTTCTTCTGCAAGAAGAAAAGATTTTAGATGAAAGTGAAAAAAACAAACAGGCAGATGAACATAGATCAGATGAGGATCAGAGGAAGGGTGTGTGAACCTACAGAAGACTCCACAGGAAGAGATTACAGAGCAGAACTGTGAGGAGAAAGGCATAGGCAGTGTCTGAGCCCCCAGAGGCTTGGAGACTAACAATAAGGGTAGGTGGAACAGTTAAAATTCCCCTCCCTTGCATCTCCAACTGTGGTTGGGCTCCTGAGCTACTGGAGAGACCTCCTAATACCAGCCCAGTGATTGCTACCTCCAGTGAGCAGAGAGCCTCTTGTAGACAGGGCACCATGCTCCCAGCTCCCTCAGGACACCTCCTGCCCCACAGACCTGAGCCAATTGGCAGGTGCCATTTTGCTTCATTCTCCCTTTCTTCTCCCCTCCCCATGGCTGTCTGCAGAGATAATTTAGCCACCACCTGGAGTCATCCACAGGGAACAGGATCTTTCTTTTTGGGGCCCTGCAGTGGACTGAGGGGTACTCAGACTGTGAGCTCCCTATCCTGCCGGGCCTCCCTGGTGCTGCTTGCCTGAAAACTCCAGCAGAGCAGGGCAAATCCCGAGGCAGAGAGACATTGATCCAGCTTGGGCATCCCATGCATGAGTTGGGATCAGCATTCTTCTCCCTGGCATGGTCAGGGATTTATCTCAGGGACCCGGAGACAGGCCTGCAGGCCAGATATTGCACACACAGGTCTCGATCACATTGCCCAGGGACACAGAAGGGATATTTGTGAACCAGCACACTGAGGTGTGTGTGCCTTCAGGGGCAGATCAGATTGTGTCCTAGCTGCAGCAGCTCAAGAGGCATCCCTCCTTCCACAGGAGGGCCATGCTCCCAGCTCAGGCCATGATACTGGGCAGGAAACATCCCAGCTTGCATCACAGTCAAGGGAGCTCTGCTGTTTTGAGGACATCCCTTCTGGCAGAGGCCTGGGAAAAACCACGGAATAGGGGAGGATGGAGAGGAGTGAGGCCTGATCCAGTCTGCTAGACTGGAGGTCTCAGACAGCCCCACCTACATATGCATACTTTCTCATTGAGTGAGGCCATTTCAGCCCCTCCCTGGCAGCTTTGTCCAGAGGCAGAGAACAGACTTTTGACCCCTACTAAAAGCATTTGTGGAGCTTGAGAGCAGGCCCACCCAACCAAGTCCCTCCCAGTCTTACTCCTCCACCTTCTCTGGCTGAGGTGGAGAATAAAGACACACCTGGAAGTCCCAGGGCCCCACCTACCACCTGAGGCAGTAGAGTGCTTCTCCAGAAGAATGACAGTTTGTTACAGGACCCAAATACAACATTGCAGCTTGCTCCTCCCAGCAAGTGCCACCTACTGACAGGGAGATCAATTTGCACACACTTTTACTACATTTACTGACTCATCATACAGGGTGTGGTTGATTCTTACCCATAAGCACCACCTACTGGCTCAGAGACTAAACCGGACACATCATTATCTAAACAAAAATCGAAAGGTAAGAAGCAACAGCTGCTCCAGATGGGAAGGAATCAGTGAAAGAACTCTGGAAGTATGAAGAATCCAACTGAAAGCACAACCCTAAAGGGGAACACCAAATTTCTAGCAATGGATATCAAGCAAATCAAGAATGATAAAATGACAGAAGAAGAATTTCTAATATGGATTGTAAGAAAACTCAATAATAAGCAAGAGAAAATGGATACCAAACACAAAGAAACCACACACAGACACAAAAATCCAGTACATGGAAGAAAAATTCACTAAAGAAATGGAAATATTAAAGAAAAATCAAACAGAAATTCTGGAAATGAAGAATTTATTCAAGGAATTACAAAACATAGTGGAAAGCCTCAATAATAGGGTAGATCAAACAGAAGAAAGAATCTCAGGCAATGAAGATAACACCTTTCAATTAAACAAGTTAGTCGCAGAGATAGAGCGGAGAAATAAGAGAAAAGAATAAAGCCTACAAGAAATGGAGGACTATGTGAGGAAGCCTGACATGAGAATCATAGGCATCCCTGAGGGTGAAGAAGAAAATACACAAGGGTTGGATAAACTATTTGAGGAAATAATGGAGGAAAATTTCCCTGATCTTGCTAAAAATCGAAATATCCATATGCAAGAAGCTCAGAGGACTCTTTGGGAGAATTGTTGCAAACAGGAATACTCAACACATACTCATCAGACTGGCCGAAATGAAAATGAAAGAGGCCCTTCTGTGAGTCATAAGGTAAAAGCAGCGGGTAGCCTATAAAGGAAAACCTATCAGACTAACTGCAGACTTAACTGAGACCTTGGAAGCCAAAAGAGAAGAAAGCCCTATTCTGAGTCTTCTCAAACATAAAAATGCCCAGCCTAGAATCCTGTATCCTGCAAAATTAAGTTTCTTATATGAAGGAGAAATAAAGACCTTCTCAGACAAATAAAGACTGAAGGAATTCAACAAGACAAGATCTGCCCTCCAGGAAGTCCTCAGAATAGCCTTACACATGGATAAGCAAAATATACACTCAACAGTGTAAAATCATCCAAAAGAAAAAGATCAAAGGCAAGATACCAGTATAGCTCAAGAGAGAAAAAGCATTTGACAAAATTCAGCACCCTTTTATGATAAGAACATTGAACAAAATAGGCATAGATGGGACTTAGTTAAAAATGATAAAAGCCATATATGACAAACCCACAGTAAACATCATACTGAATGGGAAAAATTGAAAGCATTACTACTCAGAGCATGAACAGGACAAGGTGGCCCTCTATTACCACTTCTATTCAACATAGTGGTGAAAGTCCTAGCCAGAGCAATCAAACAAGAGAAGGAAAGACAGGGCATCCAAATTGGGGCAGAAGAGGTCAAACTATCACTCTTTGTTGAAGATATGATCTTTTATCTAGAAAACCACAAAGATTCTGCCATGAGACTACTGGAATTGATAAACAAATTCGGCAAAGTCTCAGGCTACAAAATCAATGTACGCAAATCAGTAGCATTACAATATGCCAACAACAGTCAAATTGAGAACCAAATCAAAGACTCAATACCCTTCACAATAGCAACAAAGAAAATAAAACACCTAGGAATATATTTAACTAAGGAAGTGAAAGACCTCCACAGGGAGAACTACAAAAATCTGAGGATGGAAATAGCAGAGGATGTAAATAGGTGGAAAACCATACCATGCTCGTGGGTCAGCAGAATCAACATTGTTAAAATGTCTATACTACCGAAAGTGATCTACAGATTCAATGCAATCCCTATTAAAATACCAACATCATTTTTTGCTGATTAGAAAAAATAATTCCATGCTTTGCATGGAACCAGAAAAGATCCCGTGTAGCAAAAGCAATCTTAAGCTAAAAAAACAAATTGGGAGGCATTAATTTACCATACTTTAAGGTATACCCAAAGGTTATAGTAATGAAAACAGCTTGGTACTGGCGCAAGAACAGAGACATACACCAATGGAACAGAACTGAGAACCTAGATATAAAACCATCCTCATATAGCCATCTAATCTTTGACAAAGCAGACAAAAACATACACTGGGGGAAAGAATCCTTATTCAATAAATGGTGCTGGGAAAACTTGATAGCCACACGTGAAAGACTGTAACAGGATCCGCA
>CAUYSK010113563.1:0-63360 GCA_963575035.1 Avahi laniger
CCATGTATCATCAGAGAAATGCATATTAAGATAACAAAGCTATTCAAATAGCCAAAATCCAGAAGGCACCAAATGGTAGGGAGGATGTGGAACAGCAGGAACTCCATTCTTTGCTGGTAGGAATGCAAAATGAGAAAGCAATTTTGGGAGTTAGTCTGGCAGTTTCTTACAAAGCTAAACCTAACAATTGAGTCCACTGGTGTGTATTCGAAGGAGTTGAAATTTTGTCCACATAAACATCTGCACATGAACATTTATAGCAACATTACTCATAACTGTCAAAATGTAAAAGCAACCAAGATGTCTTTGAATAACCTAATAGACAAATAAAGTGTGATACATCCAGATGATAGAACACTATTCTGTGATAAAAAGAAATAAGCTATAAAGCTATGAAAGTTTATAAAGGAAACTTAAATAAATATTGTTAAATGAAATAATTCAATTTTGAAATGTGTCATGTTATATGATTACAACTCTGTGACATTCTGAAAAAAGCAAAATTATGAAATCAATAAAAAGATCAGTGGTCCCAGGGGTTAGAGGTTGGAGGGATAAACAGAGCACAGAGGAATTTTAGGGCAGTAAAAATAATATGTGTGTTACCATAATGATGGATACATGTCATCATACATTTGTACAAACTTATAGAATGTGCACCACCAAGAGTGAACTGTATGTAAACCACAGACTTTGGACAGTACAATATATCAATATCATTTCATCAATTGTAATAAATACACCACCCTGGTGGAGCATGTTGCTAATGGGGGAGGCTGTGTGCCTATGGGAGCAGAGGAAATATGGGAAATCTCTGTATCTCCCTCTTAATTTTCTTGTGAACCTAAAGCTGCCCTAAACAATAGCCTTAAAAAACCAAAACTTTCTATGATGAGAAAATAAAATAATCTTTTCGATTAGGATTTTGTAGGTAGAGAAAATCAAAAATAAGGAAAAATTAACCAATTTAGGAAAAGGATAATCTGATTAGGCCTAGATTGTTATTTAAATTTTATCCCAACTATATTCTAAAGAATATCTAATTTAATATAAGTATTTATTTGTTTATTTTTTTATTTCAGAATATTATGGAGGTGCAAACATTTTGGTTACATATAATGCATTTGTCTCGCCTAAGCCAGGGCTTTAAGTATACCCTTCCCCCATACAATGCACTCTGCATCCATTACTTGTGAGTTTAATATCTGATTACAACTTGCTACACTTTGTGCTTAACCTTTCACGTTGCTTCAGATACACACTAACATCTGGAATCTGCTATGGCAAAGATAGAACACTGGATGTTGAGCTTCTAGACATACTACAAGTAGGGGCAGAGTAATCTCATCTTCTTTGTCTTAAAGAAAATGCCCAATGAGTTTATGATAATTCTAAATATGCCTAGCCCAAAAATTCTTATTCAGGGAAATGAGCCCTCTTGTGTAGAGAAAGACATAATTCCAAGTTATAATTTATTAAATTGGATGTGAAGAGCAATTATTTATACAATAGATGAAATATGCTTTCCAGAATTGTTTTGGCTGATTCAAGTAATATCATAGATAGAATATGGAGATTCAAATAGAAGAGGTTTTAAAGAAGTGTATTTAAGCATTTGTGGACTGAAGGTAGAGAAATGAATTTGATATTTACAGTTATCAAAAGGAAATATAAATTTTAAAATGTTGAAGAATATTGACCTCCATCTTGCTACATAATTTTGGGCAATTATAAGCATATCAATGCAATCAATCAATAGTATTTCAACTATTCAGAGATTAGATATTTTAACAATCAATAATTTTGCTTATGATTTTTAATGCCTATAATTATAGTTAATTATGTACAAGAAGATGATTTAAGAGATTAGGAAAACAAGAGATGTATTTGATGACAGATTTTTATGGAATATATGATTTAAAACTTATTTAAACTTAAATATTTAAAGTAATACATGTAATAATCCATACATTTTCCCAAACGTGGAGTCATATTGATTCTCTAAAATCAGGTAAAATATAACAGTGGGGTTGAATGAGATGGAGGAATAAACTTTTCTGGAGGCAACAATGTATAACGCCACTTGAGTTTTTGACCTGACCTGATGTCACTCTTTCTACCTTCTGTTCTATTCTAAGTACCATGAATTTCTGCTAATATCTGGGACCCCAAAGTCCCCAGCGTCATGTTGAACAGGAAATAAAATCAGACCCAGGATGAATTTCTAACTTGTATAAGAGCTGATGTTATTATTGGTGAAGATATTTTGAAACAATCTAAATCTTATTTAAGCATTCATGAACTTAAATATTAGCTTTCACAGGCTTCTCCAGGTGTGTCAATTGAAAATATCAAAACTTTTCAAATTGAGATATTCATGATAAAACAAACTAAACTCAGAATTAGTTTAAGCAAGATAAGACATGAAACAAGTGATAATATTTGCAATCATTTTTATGTACTCACACTCTTCAAAAATTTAATTAAAGAAAGACAGGGAGAAACTGGAAATGGGGTCAAAATAAGAGTACGATTTTGTAAGAACTAAGGAGAGACAAGGGAGTTGGCTGTTCATGACTCATTCGAATTTTTAAAGAATACTGCTGTCATCTGAGACAAAAGAGATATTCACATCACACCTCACACCTACTTTTAGAGAATTTTCAGCAAAATTCAGCTTTGGAGGTTGCTATCTGGGTTGCAGAGAAAGGAAATACATTGTAAGTTCAGAATATTAAGTTGACTGGCATAAAGAGGTTGTAATAAATACAAGCTAAAAAGCTGTGATTTCTCAAGCTAGAAGCTTTATTAAGAAGAAACTAACTACAGATGGAAAATGTCCTCAGGTAACTCCTGTTCTATATATTACTTTGGGTCTCTGTAGTGTCATCTTGCCTGCAAAAGCATGTGCATGTGTGCTCACCTATACATATTTCCTAACTAACTACATCCACAATGCCAATGCAATTTCATGTTGTATAAAATAATGATATCTGACTTAGCAAGATCTTTCACACATTTGACCTTATATTTATTATTTTGGCTTTTTTATTTTTTAAACATTGGATGACAATTATTCATTCTCCTTGCACTGAGAACTACATATTTCTTAATTTCTCAACATAACTGTTTTTCTGGTGCTGATACCTAGTAAAGTACCTTAAAGTGATTAGTAAAAGAGATTAAACTGTTCTGTTAGTCTGTTTTCATGGCAGTACCATACTGATTTAATTACTATCACTTTGAAGCATAGTTTGAAATCAGGTAGTGTGATGCCTCTGGCTTTGTTCATTTTGCTCATGATTGCCTTGGCTATTTGTTTTTTTTTTTTTTTTTTGTAGTTTCATATGAATTTTAGAGTTACTTTTTCTATTTCTATGAAAAATAACATTGGAATTTTAGTAAGAATTACATTGAATCTGTAGATCACTTTGGGTACTGTGGCCATTCCAACAATACATATCCTTCTAACCTATGAACACTAGATACAATGTTATATAGATACAGTAAATCTTTCCATTTACCTGTATCTTATTCAATTTCTTTCATTAATATTGAATGGTTTTCAGTACAGGTCTTTCACCTTCTTGGTTAAATTTATTCATAAGTATTTTATTTTGTATATCTATAGTAAATAGAATTGTTCTCTTGATTTCTTTTACATAAAGTTCACTGTTGGTATAGAGTAGTGGTGGGGAAAATGCAGCTGTCATTGACCTATTAATTGGAGAATACATTAAAAGGTTCACTGACTTTGAGAATCATAACATATTCAAACTGACATTTCAGCCTTACTAGTTGATATCACCAAGGCACCTAAAGAACTACAGATGGAATTGACCGATCTCTCAGTAGATGACATTTTAAAGTCATTGTTTGATGCTAAGAAAGATTCAATTGAAATATGGAAAAATGCAGTAGAATACTCATGCCTTCGGCAACATGCCTGAAAAATACTTTCTTGCTTTTCAACCACTTATTGCTGCAAATCTACATTCTTCTACCTAACCCAAATCAAGATGTCCTCAAGGTCACAAATGACTGAAACTCATCTAGAGAATCAACTCAAACTATAGACTTCCATGTTGCAACTAAATATTCAAATGCTTTCCAACAAAAAACAAACACAATAAAGTCATTAAAAGGTTAGTTAACTTTAAAATTAACAAATAGTTTTCATTTTTTGAAATTATTAAGTAGATAGTGTTAAATTTTTACAAAATAATGTACATTTTTAAATATAGCTAATTGAAGTTTCTTGAATGTGGCCTTATTTGATTACAGCTAAATTAATGTGGCCTTCCAACATGAAAAATTTCCCCATCCTGGTGTAGGAAAATGCTCCTGATTTTTGCATGTTCATTTTATATACCACAACTTTACTGAATTCGTTTATCAGTTCTACAAGTTTTTTGTGGAATCTTTATAGTTTACTACCTTATATATAGAATATGTGTTGGCCGCAAAGAGGGACAATTTAACTTCTTCCTTTCCAGTTTGGTTTTCTTTTATTTCTTTCACCTGCCTAATTGCTCTGGTTAAGACCTCCAGTACTGGATTGAATAGCAGTGGTGAGGGTGGATATCCTTATCTTGTTCAGCATCTCAGAAGAAAAGTTTGTAAATTTTCCCCATTGAGTATGATGTTAATGAAGGTTTTTCATATCTGCCCTTTATCATATTGAAGTATATGCCTTCTTACCTAAATTTATTTTTCTTTTTTTCCCCCAAACTTAACCTTAACTCTTCCCCTACACCTAAATTTGTTGAGAGTTTTTATCATGAAAGGATGTTGAATTTATCCAATCGTTTTTTTCTGCATCTAGTGAGATGATCGTGATTTTGGTACTTCATTCTGTTAAGGTGCTGTATCAAATTTATTGATTTGAGTATATTGAATAGAAAGCCCAGAAAAGAACCCATGTGTTTATGGTCAATTGGTCTTTGACAAAGATGCCAACAATACACAATGGGAGAACAGTCCCTTCAATAAACGGTGTTGGGAAAACTGGATAGCCATATACAAAAGAATGAAATTGGACCTTTATCTCACACCATATATTAAAATCAACTCGAAATGGATTAAAGATTTAAACATAAGACCTAAAAC
The DNA here is from genome assembly GCA_963575035.1 of Avahi laniger. Lineage (NCBI taxonomy): Eukaryota > Metazoa > Chordata > Mammalia > Primates > Indriidae > Avahi > Avahi laniger. Next base: position 5,110 of record CAUYSK010113563.1, read on the forward strand.
TGTAAAACTACTGGAAGAAAACATAGAAGACAAACTATATGTTGTCGGTCCAGGCAATGCTTTTTTAGGTTTGATCCCAAAAGTGAAGGCCACAAAAGAAAGCTAGACAAATGGGATTACCTCAAATTTTGCATATCCAAGAAAATAATTAACATAGGGAAGAGACAATCTACAAAGCTTGGGAGAAAATATTTATAAGCCATATATTTGATAAAGAATACATAGCCAAATACGTAAGAAACTCAAACAACTCTATAGAGTTGGGCAAGGGACCTGAATAAACATTTTTCAAAAGAAGACATAGGAATGGCTAACAGATAGATGAAAAAATGCTCAACATGATTAATCATTAGAGAGATGTAAATTAAAATAACAATGAGATATTACCTCATACCTGTTAGAATGGCTATCATCGAAAAGAGAAAAGACAACAAAAGTTGATGAGAATTTGCAAACAAGGGAACATTTTCACACTGCTGTTGGGAATGTAAATTAATACAACCATTATGAAAAGCAGTATAAATTATCCTCAAACAATTAAAAATAAAATTATCATATGATCCAGCAATCTCACTTCTGGGTATTTGCTCAAAAGATTTGAAATCAATATGCTAAAGAAACTTCTGCTCTCCAGCATTCATTACAGCCCTACTCACTATAGCCAAGTTATGGAATCGACCTAAGTGTCCAACAGGGGAAGAATGTATAAAGAAAATATGGTACATACACACAATGGAATACAATTCAGTCTTTAAAAAGAAAGAAATTCTGTCATTTATGACAATGTGGATGAAACTGGAGAACACGTTATGCAAGTGAAATAAGCCAAACACACAAAATAAATATTGCATGTTCTCGCTCATGTGTGAAATCTGAAACAATTGAACTCATAGAAGCAGAAAGTAGAATGATGGTTACCAAAGACTGGGGATGGAAGTAAAGGGAAGATAATCGTTAATGGGCACAAAGTCTCAGTTAGATAAGAGGAACAAGTTTGACTGTTCTTTTTTTTTTTAAATCAATAGCTCAGCATGTCAAATATAACTAATAATTGAGTACTCTACATTTACATAGAGTAAATTTATAATGTCACATCACAAAAACTGTTGAATATTTGAGGTGACAGACATGTTAATTAGCTTAATTTAATCCTTTCACATTGTATTAAAAATTATACTGTCACTTTGTATCTCATAAATATATACAACTGTAATTTGTCAATATGTTATGAAAAAACAGAGATTAAACTGATGCATATAATGGGAACCCTTGATAGATTTCAACTCAAATCAACTTTGACATTTGAATTTCACCTTAGGCCACATCTGTTTATATGAGTCTCATGGGCACCCAGCATCAAGTGTCTTGCCTCACTTTGATGATGTCAATACAGAGGGAGGGAAGGCTCAATTACATTGGGCCAGAGCAGTGAGAGTGGATGACGTCATTTCCAGTTCAGTGTTCCTGACTTATCAAAGGTCCCCTAGTCAGCAGTTCTCCCTTTTACCGCTAAATATATATCACTCATACAGGTGATATATATAATAAACCAATCTGTGAAATGGGTAGCATTTACAAACCTTTGAAGTTGCATCAAACCTTTGGTATACTAACCATAATTGAAAGCAACTAACTGTTTCATTTTGAGAAAGAAAAAATTTACTTTACTAATGTGTGGATTTCATTGGCTAGATACAAATAAATATCTCAATTTGTGGTTTTATGCATTGCTGCCTACACATAACCAAGTATAATAAACTTTCTGCAGGTAAAAGTGCCTGGGAATATTGAAAGACAAAATAAAACATCAGGTTAATTTGTTTAAAGCAATTTTATTTTTCTATTTTAGAGATAGTTTCTCACATTTGATGAGATATTATAATTTTTTACACCAGCATGAGGTTCTCAATTTTTTAATTAGTGGATTTTATTTTTCAGAGCAATTTAAATTTTTGGAAAAATTGAGCAGAATACAGAGAGTTCCCCTAAATTCCCTGACTCTCCCAACTTAATTTCTCCTATTATTAACATTTTGCCTTAGTGTGGTAATTTGTTATAAATGATGAGCCAGTATTGATACAGTATTTTTAACTACAATCCAAGATTTCCATTAGCATTCAGTCTGTGCTGTACATTCTATTGGTTATGAAAAATGTGAATGATACATATTCGCTGTTACATTATTATCCATGAGTTTCACTGTCCTAAAAATACCCTGTACTTTTCTATTCATCCCTCCCTCCTTTTCCTCAAACCTCTAACAACCACTGAACTTTTTACTTTCTTTATAGTTGCCTTTTCCAGAATGTCGTAAAGTTGAAATCATACAGTATATACAGTATAATTTCTTTCACTTAACAATATGCATTTAAGTTTCCTTCATAACTTTTTATGGCTCTGTAACTCATTTCTTTTTACTGTTGAATAGCATTCTATAACCTAGATATACCACAGTTTCTTTGTGTAGTCACCAATTGAAGGACATCTTGATTACTTCCAAATTTTGGCAATTGTGAATAAAGCTGATATAAACATTTGACAGCTGTTTGTGTGGAGTTTTCAAAACCTTTGAGTAAATACAAGGATCACAATTGCTAGATCTTATGGTAAGAGTATTTTTTTTTTCTTTGAGACAGAATCTCACTCTTTTGCCCAGGCTAGAGTGAGTGCCGTGGCGTCAGCCTAGCTCACAGCAACCTCAAACTCCTGGATTCAAGCGATCCTTCTGCCTCAGCCTCCCAAGTAGCTGGGACTACAGGCATGTGCCACCATGCCTGGCTAATTTTTTCTATATATTTTTAGTTGTCCAATTAATTTCTTTTCATTTTTAGTAGAGACAGGGTCTCGCTCTTGCTCAGGCTGGTTTCAAACTCCTGAGCTCAAACAATCCGCCTGTCTCGGCCTCCCAGAGTGCTAGGATTACAGGCATGAGCCACCGCGCCCGGTCTGTTCAAGCATTTTTATAACAGTGAGTTTAAAGTCTTTGTCAGATAATTTCAACATCTGTATTATCTCATCACTGCTGTCTGTTACTGCCTTTAGACAATCTGAGTTATATGTAGTTCTTTGCATATCAAGTAATTCTGCATTATATCCTTAACGTTGTGAATAATATGCTGTAAAACTCAATATCTTCTTAAATCCTATGGACTATATTGATGCTTTTGTTTTAGCAGGCAATCAATCTTGTTAGTTTAGGTTCAGGCTGCAAGTTCCAACACACCTCCTGCAGGTTGTAACTCCAACATCAGTTTAATTTTCAATGTCTTTGCAGTGCTATCTGGATTATTCCTGTGAGTGCACTAATCCAGTGGTCAGTCTGCAACTTGGGTGGAGTTCTATCCTATATACGTGTTTAAAGTCTTTGATGTGCTACTTAAGATCAGATTTTGTGACCCCAGGCATTTGTATACAACTTTATGAAGTCTCTTTCCCAAGATCTTTCCTCTTTTTACAGGATACATTTTTCTGTCCTCCAGCCAGAAGCAGTCCACTGCCACAACAGCCCTTGTTTGGTGCCAAACGTTAGGAGGATAGAGCAAAAAAAAAAAAAAAGCAATGAAGTTAAGCTTTGCCTCTTGGAACCACAACTCCTCAGAGAGGAAGGTTCCCTCCCTCAGAGTTTTGGCTCTTGCATACACCCACTGCCAGCTGATGACATTACCATGCAATTGATTGGGACGGGGTTGTGAGAAAATAGGGGGAAAAGAAAAAAAAAGGTATGACTACGACTCTCTCTAAACTGTTCACCCTTTCTAACCCCTCAAGCCAGAACTAGAGGACTTCTAGATCTTGTCGTGTTTATACCACAGAGTTGACTTTCAGGTTTCTGGCTTCATTGAGTTTAGGCCAGGGGATCCTGGAGGTTTGTTGGTATTTTGAAATTGATGTTCTTTTCCAATCTGCCTGATGCTATTTACCATGTATTCTGTACAGATTTTATAGTTACATTCAGTTATTAAAAAAAAAAGGGGTGGTGTATGTTTATTTCATATTACCCAGAAGCAGAATATACTGTCCCCTTTTAATAAGTAAAAGAAGTTAGAATTCATTTCTAAATTCTGAGTCAAAGGGTCTGACCATTTATTAGCTTAATGATATTTTCTAATATTCAACTGACAAGCCAGGTCAGAGAACCTCGGAAGACTGATATGATTACCCAAACCTCAAGTCAAACAATCCTCTCAGCCAAGCTCCTCCTGGCTGCAAAGATGACAGAAACATCACTGACAAGCACTTCAGCCGAAGGCAGAGAAGGCAATGTTTATGTGAGTTCCACATAAGGCCTTAGCAATCCCTGTCAGGAGTCAACATTCTGAAAACAGGAGTAGCCTACAATACTTAAAGGTAAGAAGCAGAGAAAGGTATAGGTAGCAGTATCTGATTTCTAAGACTTGATGGGAATATTTCCATGGTGTTTGTTTCATGAATACAAACAACAATATTATTCTACTTAGGTTTCGAATGAAAGTCTACTGCAGAAATAATCATTTCACAATAAAAAATGACAAATATGTACCTGTCTTGAAGCTCCATTCAGTCAGGGTGGCAAGTCAAGTAGCATCAACCACATCATCCCTGAGACTAGGCAACTGGTTAGATTTGATGAGTAAACAAAGGTTGATCAGTCTAAAATATCTCACACTAGCTAGTCACACTGTTTAAAATCCCACCACCGTAACTCACTTCTACAAACGTGCATTGTGATTATATACATGGTAGATATTGTGCCATATGCTAATTAGAAAATTACTAAGAAGTGAATCTTATATATAAATATGTAATTAAGAGAAAGATGGATATTAAATTATATTTTCAGTATGATTACCACTAGGTACAAACAAAAAAAGAAGAGAAGTGGGAAGGGGGGAAGGAAGAGACACACAGAGAAATTTCTTTAATGTTTGAATTTCGGCAGAAAAGACAACTGGCAAGATTTTTCCCATTTTTTTCTTTCTGCCCACATATTCTAAATTTATTCTAATGAATATGGTTTCTTTCCAAAATAAGAAACAAACATTTATTAAAAATAAAGCAAACTGCACACAATTACCATATGACCCAGCAATCTCACTCCTGGGTATGGGTATTTATCCTACAGAAATGAAAACTTATGTTTACACAAAAACCTTCACAAAAATGTTCATAGCCACTCTAATCATATTTTCCAAAAACTGAAAACACCACAAATGTCATCTGGTGTAAATAAACTGTGGTACATTCATATAATGTAATACTACCTAGAAATAAAAAGGAACGAACTACTTACTGATACATACGACAACACAGTTGAATCTCAATGGTATTACTATTACACTCAGTGAAAGAAGTCAGTCTCAAAACATTACATACCGTATTATTACATTTATATGTAGTCTTCAAAAGAGAAAATGATAGTAACAGAGAACACATCAGTGGCTGCCAGGGATTAGGAGGTGAGGAAAGGGGAACATAGCATGAACATGGTCTTTAGGGTAACAGAACTGTCTGTAGCTTGATTGTGGTAGGGGCTGCACAGATCTATAAAGGTATTAAAACTTACGAATAGTACACCAAAAAGAAGTCAATTTTGCTGAATTTGTTAATTTTAAAAATAATACTTAAAAAAACACCACTACTGAACTCACATATAATTCTACAAAATACACTTTTCTCCAATAAAGGGTAGCAAAAAATAAAGCAAAGAATCAAATGAACGTCCAATAAAAATTATAGTAAGCTTTTTTTTTCTTTTTTTTTGACACAGGGTCTCATTGTTGTCCTGCGTAGAATGCAGTGGCACAATCATAGCTCACAGCAACCTCAAACTCTTGGCCTCAAGCGAGCCTCCTGCCTCAGGCTCCCGAGTAGCTGGGACTATAGGCATGCACCACTACACAGGGCTAATTTTTCTAATTTTTTTGTAGAGAGGAGGTCTCGCTCTTGCTCAGGCTAATCTCGAACTCCTGGCCTCAAGGAATCCTCCCACCTCAGCCTCCCAATATAGCTAGTTTTTCTGAAATAAAACTGAGGAGCCAATTCTAAAGTGCATATGGAAGTACAAAGGCTCAGAATAGGCAAAATAATTTTTAAAAAAAAAGGCCAGGTGTGGTGGCTTACACCTGTAGTCCCAGCAATTTGGAAGGCCAAGCTGGAAAGACTACTTGAGACCGGGAGTTTGAGACCAACCTGGGCAATATTACAAGACCCCATCTCTGCAAAAAAATATTTTAAAAATTACCCTGCAGTGGCAGCACATGCCTATAGTCTCAGTTACTCAGGAAGCTGAGATGGGAGGAACACTTTAGTCCAGGAGTTTGAGGCTGCAATGAGCTAGGATCCCACTCCTACACTCTAGCCTGGGTGACAGTGAGATCCTGTCTCCAAAAAAAAAAAAAGTAAAACGTAGTTAGATTTACTGATACTATCTAACTCTAAACCTACATTAATCAAGACATTGTCATATAGGCAGAAGTTATATTAATAATAGACATAATGATCAATGAAAGAACAGAAAGTATAAAAACAGAACCAAACATGTGGGTCAAGTGATTTTCAATTAAGACACCAACAAAAATTCAATGAAGAAACGACAGTCTCAAACAAATGGTGCTAGAACAACTGAATATCTTATGAAAGAAAAGAAAGAACTTCAATCCCTATTTCGTACTATCATCAAAAATTAATTTGAAATGGTTAAGAGAACTACATGTAAAAATCTAAAACCATAAAACTTCTGAAGAAAACACAGGAAAAAATCTTCACAACTTTGGAGTAGGCAAAGTTTTTTTAGACAAAACAGTGAAAGTTTTAATCACAAAAAGAAAATTTAACAAATATAATTTCATCAAAATAAAAGCCTAATGCCCATCAAAGACTGTTAAGAAAATGAAAAGGCAGGATACACACTGGGAGAAAACAGTCATAATACACATAACTGACAAAAATTTTATATCCAAAATTACAAGGAATCCTTTAAATTTAATGAAATCTGACAACCAATTTAAAAATAGGCAAATGATACATAAATGGACAATAAGCACATGAAAAGATGCTCAGCATCATCAATCATCAGGGAAATGCAAATTAAAACCATTATGAGATACTACCACAAACTCACAGGAATAGCTAAACCTAAAAAGACTGACAATACCACATGTTACAGAGGATGTTGAGCAACTACAACAATCATGCATTCAAGCTGTTTTCCACTTTCCCAGAATATTAACCATACAATTACAATGTGACCCAGCAATTCCATTCCTAGGTATTTACCCAAGAGAAATAATAATTGCCCATAAAAAGACCTGTATAGGAATTTCATAACAGCTTTATTCACAATATCCAAAAAACTCTAAAAAATCCAAATATACAAACACTGGTAAATAGAAAACTATCATTCAACTAAGATAACTAATTTCTAATGCATGCAACCTAGATGAATCTCAAAAACATTTTCAATCAAAGAAACCAGATAAATGCATTTATGCTTATGAATCCATTATTATGAAGTTATTTCTTAAACAGGCCAAAGTTAATTTACAGTGATAGAAATCTGATGAGTGGTTCCAAGAGATAGGTGTTGAGGAAAATTCATTGCAAGGGGACATAATGAAACTTTCTGGAATGATGGACATATTCCACATTGTGATTAGGGTACATACATCTGTCAGAATAGATGTCAAAACTAATTGAATTATAAACTTAAAATGTGTGTACTTTATTGCATATACAGTTGGTCCTCCATTTCCCTGGGTTCTGCATCTGCAGATTCAACCAACCACAGATTGAAAATAATCAAGAAAAAATAATAAAAGTAAAAAAATACAGCATAACTATTTGCATTAACACTTACATGGTATCTGGTATTATATGTAATCCAGAGATGATTTAAAGTGTATAGAAGGATGTGCACAGGTTATATGCAAACACTACATCATTTTATATAGGGGCCTTGAGAATCTGCGCAGGTCCTGGTACCAATTCCCCAAGGATATCCAGGAAAAACTATATGTATATTGTATATACAATATTTATATATACGCAATAAAATGCATTTCATTACGTAATAAAATGCAGACATACAATAAAATATATACAGTAAAATATTGTGTTGGATGAAATGCAATGAAACTCAATAAAACTGAAATTAAGCATCATACAAAGCAAGGTTTATTGCAGACATTTACTGGGTTGAGTCTTTTTTCATTAAACGGTAAATATGCGAACGACAAAAATCAGAGAACTTTTATCAGTTAAAGCAGCATCGAAGCAGCACAGACAATTGGGAAAATGTTGGCAGAAACTTTCCAAGTCATCTAGTCCTCCCTTCTGTTTAGTTCAACAGTCCTACCAACAGTATGCTAGGCTGATGCTTACAATAAATCAGTTAACAGGGCATTAAGCCTCCCAAGACAGTCTTCTCCACTGCTGAAACCCATAATCTCTTGGAAAGCACTTTGTTAAATTGAGATGGAAACTGCTCTTTCAGAGCAGAGTTTGACACATTATTGTTGCCTGGCAAAACTCAGCCTACTACCTGTTTTTATAAATAAGGAATACAGCCATACCCATTTGTTGAGCACATATTGTCTAAGTCCACTTTCATGTTAAAATGGCAGAGTTAAATAGTTGCAACACAAAGCCCACAATGTTTACCTAGGCCTTTCCGGAAAAAAACAAACTTTTCTACTCCTGTTCTAGAAGAACTCCAGAGAAATCTAAACCCTGTTCTAAATGAAAGCACTCAAAAATCTGGAGAGTATCATTCCCATTCACCCTCAGTCTTATCACCTGTTTCTTAACTATTCCTTCTATGAGATCATTTTCAGTAGCTCGAATCATAAACATGCTCCTCTAGACACTACAGCTGATGATTGACCCTCTTAAGGTAAGAAAATAAATTCCCATCACCCCAGCTAAGATTACAATGGGACCTGTAACCCAGTATAACTGAGTTCAAGCTAGTATCACTTGCTGCAGGATAGCCAACACATCAAGATGCAAGAAAAGTGACTTTTAATTTAGAGAGCCAGCAAACCGAGAAGATGGAAGATTAATGTATGAACTTTAGACTTCTTTTCGTCTTAAGGGAAGGGGAAGAGAGGGTGTTGGATTGCAAGAGGTAACCAAGGAACACAGACATCTGGGCATCAGTGAGGGTCTGACGAGGTCGTAAAATTTCTTTGCTTTTGGGTCAGTAAACTTTGGAGGATGACAGTCAGGATGTTCCCAAAAATCTTTAATGTAGCATTGTTACTTGTTTTTTTCTTATCTCCCTGGGAGTGAGTTTTGGAAAAGGGAGGTTTGTTACCTTTTTTCTAGCCTACACAGAGCTAAGCAGAAGCTTTTGACCTAAAGGATGTTACCACAGGGATTAGAAGCAAAATGTAGCTGGTTATGTCAAGCTTCCCTTCCACTGCTACAGTCCATTAGCATCTATGATTCTGACTACATTTCTATTCAGTTTAAGGTTTCATTAACTTCTTTTATGTTCCATCACATTAGGGACTCACATATATTTTTACAGTAAGAACTTTTTTTCAAACAATGTATTACACATGTATTACTTTTACAAGTAAAAACACCGTAAGTATGAGTAGCTACCACAAATTCTTTTAACATAACTTGTCTAAATCTGGAGACCAGGCACATTTCAAGTATTTAAAACTCCTGGGTAGTAATTTTCTCTTTCTCTTTACTTATTATAGGCTACAATTCCATCCCATTATGTTGTTTAATGCAGGCTTTCTAGATTGAGGATTATTCTCCCGAATGAAACAAAACAGGCTCTGGAGTCAAAGTTCCAAGGAGAAAATTCAGATGCATAGGTAAGAGATCTGAAAAAGGAAGCAGGAGAGTGCCTGAAAGAAACCTCAACAAATGTGATTTAGTAAAGAGGGCACAGACTTATAAATCAGACAGGACTAGGTTTGAATTTAGGCCCTGTTCCTTTTTAGCTATATAACACATGCTCATAATTTCAAAAATAGATTAAAATAAGGATTTAATGAATAAGCAAGGCATTATTGTAAATATTTTTAAACATAACACAACCCAAAATCTTGATGTAGGAATTGCCTTTACCTAACCTCAGCCTTCTATCTGGAAGAATTTCCTCCTCTGGCTTACCCACCCTAACACAAACAAGAATGAGCTTTCTGACTACACTAGTAGTTCTTGCTTGATTCTTGTATATGTCCAGCTGATACAATAAAAAGCTGCCAACATTAGTGGCTGACACTGTTCTTCCAATTAGGTGTTAGAAGAATGTAAGGCAGAAATTGTGGGTATTTTCTTTGCAGCACTGGCAAGCCTGTTTGCCGGCAGCAACTCTAAAGCCATGAAACTCTAATCATTTTATCATTAATAAAGCTAACATTCTAATCTTCATATGTCACTCTCTTATGTCTTATTTTTCATTTGGTTCCAAAGTCAGGATCAAGACCTTCTTTTAAGTATGGATCCTCTGATTAATTTTCCACGTTGCCTTTCTTGTGTAAGTCACACTCTTAATGCATTCTCCACAGTGTTCAGTTTGTATCTATAAAGTATAACAAAAGCTACTGCATTTACAAAGAAAAAATTCAGAATCTTCCAGATTTTTCCCTCCAATTTCTTAATGTTGTCCCATTCACATTTAATTCAATATCAAGTTACTATAGCTCCTTGTCATTGAATCTTTCTAAATATTCAACTCAACTTTCATAAAACGTTCTTAATGACTCCATCAGCTTAGTTTTAAATAAATAAAGGTACAACTCATATGGCTGGAACAGAAAGAAGCATGGAAGTATACTAGAGTATAAGTGACTAGGTACAGTGACCAATAAGCCATGATCATCAATCAGTATATTTTTCAAGGGGAATGGAGAGGGTTGATTAATCTGGTTGGTAAAGAGAGCCTCAGTGTCTGCACCTTTAGAAATGGAAATAACACTATCTTTCTTTTAAAGTTCCCATGAGGATTAAATGAAATAATAGGTATAAAGTGCCTAGAGAAGTATCTGGCACATATTAGATGCTCAGTAAGTACTTTAAGCAAGCACAGAATTAAACCAAGCCCCATATCTAAACAGAATCTCTACAAAACAAGTCAATGTTGTTCAAATAATCTGCCTGAGGTAAAAACTGGGAATGTTGTACGGGATCAGTTCTCATAATCCCAGCTAACCTTTCAGTATGGCAACCAAAACAAAAATTTAAAATTCCTCAACAGCATAAATGTGACATTTAATGTCTCCATAACAGAAAGAGGAAAAGGCTCACTACCCTAAAAGGAAAACCACTTGCACATTATTCTGTTCCCATCTATGTGAGCCAGAAATAGTAACCTGTTCTTTCAGTTCAGAAAGCTCATTAAATCAGGATATTACTATTTCCTTCTACTAGTCACATGGCCTGACAAGAAAGAAAAGATCTAAGAAATATTGATCACTAGGCTTTAAGATCATTAAAAGAAAAAAAAAGAATCTATAACTATTCAGAATCACACTTCCTTCCTATTAGAGATCAAACCTGCAAAATAAATACAGTATACAGGTGTCCCTTGGTATATGCCAGGGACTTGTTCCAGGACCCCTGTGTATACCAAAATCTGCATATAAGTCCCACAATCTGCCTTGTGGAATCCATGTATAGGAAAAGTCAGTCCTACCTACACATGGGTTTTGCAATCCATGAATACTGTATTTTTGAACTACGTTTGGTTGAAAAAAATCTGAGTATAAGTGGACCCACGTGGTTCAAACCTGAATTGTTCAAGGGTCAACTGTACTAAATTGAAGAGCTCAAATCTGTTAGGTTTCACTCACTGCAGTAAAATTGTATTAAGACCTAATTAGATTTTTGCAAAGAAGGCACTTCTTTGCAAAAACCAAGCATTTTACCCTTGTTCCAGTTCTATATGAACCTGTTTTTCCATAACAGATTCTGAGGCATGGATCTCATTCTGAACAGCATTCCCAAACTGCTTCCTCATGATTGGCAAGAACCCTGACCCACACCTGTATGCTAAGCCATTGCTGATGCCAATGTTTCCTATTCCACCACTAGTATAATCTGCTAGCTCAGGAGCTTACCCATGCTTTCCCATTTTAGCATGACACAATGACCTCAGCTTGGTCCTAAAAGCTACAAATACTACTGAAGTTCTGCCCCAGACTTGGTCAGAAGCCCTGTGGTTACATATATTCTGCCCAATGGCTAACAAAATGCTTACATCTTTCATATCTGAAAACTAAATTTTCTTTTTTTTAAAACTGAGATTTCTGTAATCATGACTCTATAATTTTGTTCTATTTGGGGCATCGAAGAAGTAGAAAAGATGATTCCCACTCTCAAGATGCTCTCGATCTAACCGAAGAGAGAATACATTGTGAAATTAAACATGAAATTAGTATAATACATATCAAAGTCTAAAAAAAAATACAAGGTGATATGATTAATCCCTCAATTTATCTCATATAATAAAAAATTAAAGCTTGTTTGCCCTTGATTCAAATATGATGTATTGTTCCCTTTGATTCTGAAGCTCTTCACAAAGATAACCACACCACCTTCAGCTTCTTATCCACACCTACTCATCCTCTTCCATGAAGTCTTCCCTGATTAACTAGAAGAAAGCTTAGCATTGTTCCACCTACACAGTCCTAAAATTCTTCCACACGTGCCACCTGAAATAACATGCCTACCTAACTGCCCATACAGAAAAATAAGCCACGTAAACAATGTACTTATTTAGTTGAACAGATTTCCCAAGTGACCTTATCCATCTAGCTGGTTATACTAGGTATTAGCTTTGAGTAGGACATAATGGTTCTCTACATTGCTAGTCTACTTTAGGTGCCTTGAACATTTGGAAAATTTAATGTCTGAGGCAAAATACAATGTATGAAAATTAGGCAACAACTTAAATTATAATAAATGTCTCCCTCACTACTTTCACATTTTTTCCCAAAGGAAAAGAAAAAGTACCCTTTAAAAAGGTAAGCCTGTTAATACATGCCAAACTTTGCCATGTAAGATACTGCTTCTCCAGCTCCACACTTTATAGAAATATAAACACAAGGATCACAAAATATAGACTAAGAGGACCTCAAGATGAGCTGAGTCCATGTGCCTCTGGCTCCTACCCCAATGATCAGCAGGTTCACCACTCACGCCCTAACTGCACTGTTAACACAGTGCTATACAAATAAGGCACACATGTCCTAGATTTTTTGGGCAATCTCTATCTCATATACCCTTCTTCTGTATGAAGTTGTCAACTGTACAATTAAATATGACCAGATCTTTAAATATTTATAAGCCTTTGTGAATAAAAAATTTTAATTCCTATGTCTAACCAAAGGAATTAAATAATACTAATCTGTTGTTTAAAACATGATCACTACATGTATACTAAAAGGCAGTGAGTAAAACACTATTACAGTACTCTAAAGGTAGCGAGCAAAATACTTATGAAACACTTCAATACTGCTTGCTAAAAAGCTGCATATTAGCTAGTACTGGCTACCACAATATTAGAGCTTTGCCTACTTTCTCCTTACATGGATTCCTAAAACTCAAATTTCTTACCAGGCTATCAACTGTTCTCCTTCTTACTAGGATACCAAATTCCAAAACAGCTTGGTCTTGACTTCCTTACCAAAGGCTCACTAAAATTAAAGTCAATTTAACTCTCTCCTAAGCCTCAGTCAACCCTGGCCTTCCACCTCATTCAAGATTTATATCCTCACACCTCAGCTTATAATCAGAGGGTTTCTCTTACCCTAAAGAGAGCCAGTAGTTAGAGTGGCTCATCAACATCAAAAGCAATACCTTTTTTGTGACTGTTGTTGTTTAAATCTCTCACCTTTGGTTTGTTTTTGTTAGTTTTACTTTGTTTTCCTAATGGCTACTTTTTGACTGGCTTTCCAAGGTCCCTGTACTAAAATGCAAAATTTAACAGCAATACGTCACCCCTTTACTGGGTGATTCTTACACTCCCTGGAGTTTGTGATACAAAGGCTTGCCAAATTAATCTGGAGTCCCTTGCCTTCTTTCCCAGATTGAATTATCTGACAACCCCTTCCTTAAAACTGAGTGAAGAAGACTGAGTTTCATGTATATTTAAGTATGTAATGCCATATCTCAGACTCAGTGGTAGGAGTTCAGTACAAGAGCTGACTTCTGACAATCTGCAGAATGTTCAGGCAAAAAAATTCAGACCCTCTCACATTTCCTGAAGTTGTTTCCAGTTTTTTAATTGGTGGGGTATTGTTATTATTAGTTTACTATCAGCAACAACTTGGCGTTGAACATCTTTGTGTATCTATCCTGACACACTTTTGCAAATATATTTAAAGTAAGCAATGGTGGGCTAGAGTGCTAGAGCAGGGTTCTGCAAACTTTTTCTCTAAGAGATAGATAATTATTTTTGGCTTTTCCTGGCCATAAGACCTCTGTTGCAACTCTGTCTTGTTAGCACAAAAGTAGTCATAGGCAATACAAATAAATATGGGTGTGGCTGTGTAACAATAAAACTTTATTTACAAGAAACAAGCGGTGAGCCAGATTTGGCCAATGGGAAGCAATTTGTGACCTTCCCAGATAGAAGTATGATACATTCAAATGGCATTGATAGGCGGAAGGGTATATGCATTTGAAATTTTTATTCATACTTCTCAAATCAATCTTTTTTCACATGGGGATATGAGATCTCCAAATGGCCACTCCAGAGAGAACACCTGTAATTTTCAGTGTCAACTGAGAAGGGCCTGAGATTTTGCCCTCTTTGTAAGGTAACAAGGTAGCCTATCACCCTTTTATGGATGAAGGTAGAAGATATGAGACTCCTGAGTCAGAGACAAATGACTTTATTAGTCACATCCCAGCAAGCAGCATGAACATCGGCATATTTGCATTAGTATCCCTCACTCCACATGTCATGACAGCAATGTGGATGAGCCCAAATGACTATCTGCACACTCAATAGGTTTATAGGAGAGAAAGTCTGAGTTTAGGAAGCCCAAATCTTCTATAATGTACACTAAGCATGCCTGACCTTTGCTCTCTTAGAAAGAGACACCGTCTCTATCATACTACATAGTAAACATACCTACCCTTTTTTCCAGAAGACACTGTGTCTATTTTACAAGGCTATTTATTACAAAAGCATTCCTGTAGGGATAGTCCAAAACAAAGGCAGTCAGTGTCTCTGCTTGTAGAACGTGGAAAAGCAGGAGGTCTACGGAAAATTAAATCCTAACAATATGTGCCCCTTGTTTCCACACTGTCTTAGGCTCCTTGTGAATTTTTTTATAAGCATATCACTCTATCAACCAAGCTGATTAATCTTACTAACAAAGGAAGGATCAAATTTATTTCATTTGCCTTATGCATTATGGCCAATCTACAGTACTGATCTCCACCAGGTCCCCCAGGGTCTTGGACCAATCAGCTGAACAAATTCTATAAATCAACAGAATCTACCACAGAACTCCAAGTGACTATCTCCTTGTTTCTGTGTTGATCTTTCCTCTTAGACCAAAGCAATAATCCAGGTATTGAAAGATACATTAGTAATTACACAGAATCAACCTTGCAATCTGCCTGGCCCAAGAGGAAGTCTAAGGCAATTCTGTCATCCACAACAACTCTGGCCAGTGACCTGATGCTGACCTGAATAGCTTCTAGAGATGAAGTTGTATCATTAATCAATTCAGTTAAAGTCAGGATGACTCCATCCTAGAGATAACTACTTGCCTGGGGCACATGTAAATAATCAGTCAGTCCTTCCAGGAAGTTCCCCCAAGTAATCAAGGTTAGCCTCATTTTGGAGAGATCTCTCCAATCATTTCAGAACTATATGATGGTTCCTCAAACACCTAAAGGTCTCTTAGAACCACCCTCATGGTGTAAGTCCTATGTTTCTGGTAAGGAGGCAAGTTAATGCCTGGCTTCCACATAAGAACTAAGGGGCCAGAACTGCATAAAGGTGATCCTGGAAAGAAAAGTGTTGTTTACAACTGTTGGAGCTCCACAAGTAGGACCTAAATTAATCATGGCACAGGTCTGACAGTGCTTCAAATGAGGTCTTTCAACAGGATGGTGTGTCTTATGAGTCCAACTTTAGTTTGAATAACTGAGTGTAAGTCCTTGTTTTTTAGAGAGAATGTATGAGAAAAGTTAGTCCAACCTATCCTGTTTGTCCACATAACAGTCAGGTAGCATTTGGCCACTTCACGGAATGACTAAGCAACAGCTACAGTAACAGGGGCAGGCAAGACATTTGGAGGTGCTGCCAGGTGTTTTACATGGGAGTCTACAGAGTTGAGCCATCCCCTGCTGTTTCTAAGAGACTAAAGTTAAAGGGAATGACAATCAAACCATGGTCAGAGCCATCTGGAGGACGGCAGACCCAGCACTAGGTTAAATTTAAGGTACTTGTAATAGTTGGTAATAATCTCCTCTCCAGACCCACACCCTTCATCTGGAAGTTAGTGCAAGAGAAACAAGGGCATTTTTAAAAATTAAAAGCTCCATGGAACCATTATAACTCCCCTTCCCCCAACACTTTGACCCATGTGGGGACAGCCATCAGTGCAGTCAACCAAATGGTTATTTTACTTATGACCTAAGACTCAGTCAGTACAGCAAAAGAACCCAAGTAGTTAAATCAGAATTAAGTTTTAATCCATCAAGGCCCTTTTTAGGTAGGCTGCCACCTGGAAGGGTACACCAACCAGGCTGGCCTGGGGCAACCTTTGGTGGGGGGAAAGAAATGTCATTCCCAGGAAATTTTCAAAACGAGTATTCCCTACCCTCTTTCTTCTTGATCATTAAGCAGCAAGCGGCTGTAACTGATTCTATGAAGAAATTTCACTGACCCCTATATGTTTTTTTAATAATCTCCTCCCTTAATTAACTACTTGAACTTTTTGAGTTGTTCCCCAGAAACGGTGGAATTTTTACAAGACAAAGGAGTTGAGATCGAGAAGGCCCCAGAACATGATTCCTGAGGCCAAGAATCACCATCCCCTATGACCTGTCCCCATACACGTGGCCTCTCCGTAAAAAGTGTATGATCTCTGTTGGTTGGGGAGATGGATTTGAGACTATTTCTTCCCTTCTCCCAACAGATTTCTTTCTCATTAAAATTCCTTTCTTCCATGGCAATCCTCATTGTCTCAATAATTGGATCTTTACGTGGCAAGCAACTATACTTATTTGATAACACAGCCAAGAGATGATCCCTTTCTGGGGACAGCCACATGCTGTCCAACATGGGCCAAACTGCTTACTAAGGATCGGGAGGAAATCAGAGAATCAATTCTGTGACCATTCCAACACTCAACAATACTAGATTCCTACTGATGGTAGGGAATGTGGAAAGTCCACTGAATATCTCAACTGACAGCTAATTATTGAGTGCTTTTGGAATTAAAGGCATACCAAAGGTAGGATACAAATGGTCCCACAGGCCGAACACATGAGACGGATTAGTTTCAAGGTTCACAACAGTATGGTGAAGTTGACTGACTGGACTGGTACAACAACACTGTAACCTGAAAAAGTGTCAACAGCAGATAGGTAATACCAATAGATCCAAGAAGGAGTCGAAGGTCCAGTGTAGTCAATCTGCCAGCAGTGGGCAGGAACCCATGCAATGTGACCTCCATCACTGCCTCCAACACAACAGCCTCAATTTCTGGCGGGAATCACAATTATGGAAAATACCTGTATCCTCTGCAGCAGAAACACAGAGTGCTTTACAACATGAGCATCTTACACCTAGACATTTTTTCTTAAAGGGATGATGACAAGCATCAAATTGCTAGGGCATTTAGATTCCACTGGATATATTTAAAAGAGCAATGCAACCACTTTATTTTTAAATGTCAGTACACTAAATACGCAAATTATATCCTTTGCAATTATTAAACTTATCATTTAAAAGTTCAGATGTCAACTTAAAAATGCACGAGTAGTTTCTTCAGATTAAAAAAAAAAAGTCTGAAGAACTTCTCTATACTACGGAAGAAACCTATGATTTCAGTATTTCAAGCTTGGTTCTCAATAAGCCATAGACCTATAGAAATGCTTCAATTACTGGTAACGCCTGGTTGTCAAGTCCATTTTCTTGCCGCAAGATTCTATGTTCTCCAGAGTCTATATAACATTGCCTGGAATATAGTAGGCACTCGATAAATATTTACTGGATAAATGAAAGTCTGAACCCAAACATTAATTTTTTTATTCCCTCTGCTTTCCTAATACTCTCTCACTTTACCTGAGCAGATTAAATGCCTCAAGACAACCAGGGAGGAGATCATATATATGGAAAATGCAAAAGAGAAAAACATGTTTTTAAAACTTTTACTCATGATATTACAGTTTCCAAAAAAGAAAATAAAAATGTATGGCATCTTACACACAATGATCTCAAAGTATTTTCTAAAAGTACTTATTTTTAGAGACTCTGAGTAAATCTTTAAAACAGTTTTTAATTAACCCTCTTACAACCTTGATCAGAGAAGAAGAAAAGTGATACAACTTATCCCAATGACACAGGGAAATCAAGAATAAAAATAAGCAAAGAAACCAAACCAGATTCAATAGAATATTCCTATGGAGGATACTGTGATATACCACCCAATTCTACTTAATGAAGTATTCACTGCCCCAGCTGCTGGGAGTGCCTGAGCAGCTTTGCCCAAGATTATGCCTTTTCCCAGGGCAGCCCACATCCACTGATAGATCCCTGCAAATTATAAAGGCCTGAAAATCTTAGTCCAACTCAGGATAACTCTGAAGAGACAATGTTCCTAAATTCACCAAGGTTAGTCAAGGATGTCATTAGACCTAAATTCCTTTTTCCTCTGTCCAATCCTGTTTCATTCCCTTCTGTTTCACAGATGCAATTCCTAGGCTTCCCATAGAATCCAATCTGCAACAATTCCCAAGAGCCATACTTGGAGATCGTAGATCACACAAGAGCTAAAATACCTATTGTAGTTTTTACTCGTACATTCTAATCGCTGAAGAAACAATACTGTAGAATGAAAAAGCCACCATTACATTTCGCTAATAGCTCTAATTGAACCAAAATATTTTCCTTAGAAATATTAATACACAAGTTATGAAC
Source organism: Avahi laniger (assembly GCA_963575035.1). Classification (NCBI taxonomy): domain Eukaryota; kingdom Metazoa; phylum Chordata; class Mammalia; order Primates; family Indriidae; genus Avahi; species Avahi laniger. Next base: position 24,218 of record CAUYSK010113563.1, read on the forward strand.
ATATTAAACATCTCAGTGTATGTACCTATTAGCATTATTTTCCAGGCTAAGGCAACACTTTTTTCCTTCTAAACCCAAATAACAGTAATTGAACATATTAATTTAGTATATTAAATGTCAGGTTTATTCATAGTCTTATAGTTTATGTGATTTTCATATTTTAGTTTCTATTCATAATAGGAATTTCACTTGTAAGTATTCCATTTTCTCTAAGCAAATTAAAATTCAGAAAGATCTTCCTATTAAGATCCCTGCATAAAAAGAAATACTTTCCTAAAATGTAATAACAGAATGCAAACATTTAGAAATGACTTAGACATCCTATCAGTAAAAGCATCATTTCATATATATAACTCATTCCAAGTAGCAAGGTTAGAATGTGAATTAATTACATGAAGAAACGTAGGAAAACACTTCCAAGTCCATTTTCATAGTTGGTTCTCAAAATTCAATCACTTCTCTTAGAAGTCCTTGAAATCATAAAATTCTTTAAAAATTGATAGAAAGCCCTTAGACTCTCTGTAAATAACTAAACTAAAAATAACTTTTTTACCAACACAAGAAATGAGGGAATGTAGTCGATGGGAATGGGAGTGGGCATGCTTTGGTAATACACAGTTGGTTTCTTTAACATTTAATCATTTCAGCACGTTAGAATGATTGCCATGGTGAACAAAATTCTTATTAACCATTTTATACAGAGTCTAGACTGATGCTGTCAAGCTGAGTGGAGTCAAAAGCCAGCACAAACTCAAATGCCCTTCCTACTTATCTTAACAAGGACCTGAGCATTTTCCAACTCCTAAAATCTTGAAAAAGCACCAGCTCATGGCTCTACCTGTCTAGCTCTCTGACCCACAGCAGTATGACTAAATAAAAATGGGGCCACATGAACTGTCAAAAATTCTACAAGGAACACAACATAGAGAACATCTGAGGACTTACCCTACAAAAGAATAGTTGTTAACTATTCTCCAAAATCAAGAGGGCATCCAAACTTTTTCTAGATCAAGACTGGCCATATCAGCCCTACAAGAAATTATCCCTGCACTTCAGTATCCAAATGTTTCTCTCTTACTTTGGAGATATTTTTAAATACTCAGCAAATTTGGCAGTAACTATTTTCCTTATTTTTGCTTTGAGAAGGCGAAAGGGCTTTTTACTTCATATAGAAGTACCTCTTATAAAAGAGACTGGCTCTGACCAACTATGAGTTGAAAAATTCTCTTCCCACAAAAGAAAGTAAATTGATTCTACTGTTTCTCTCCCTCCTCCTATTATTTTGTCATGTCAGTGTTATGGTGGACTTACTTTGAAATCTTGCTTTTATGATGAATTTATTAAAGAATTTTCTGTTTTTTACTAAAAGTTAGGTTATATATCTTGTATTTACATCTCAGAGTTCACCAACTGTGTTGTCTCCCATTACCCCTCACCTTTGCTTCTCCATCAGTAAATAAAATGAATGTTATCAGCGTTGTGTTCTTCAGTCCAAATTTTAGACTTTGAACTCGCCCTGGCCTTCTCTTATTGTCAAGGAGTTTAAAAAAGGAGGGAGTTCAGGGTGGGGACAACTAAGTTAAACAGATACTGCATGCAAACCTTTACATCTAAAATAAAATCAGTTATACAAAGGAAAGAATCAGAACTTGCTAATAAATCTATGTCAAAAATACGAACCAACATTGGATAAAGACAGCACTACTTCTAAACTCAACTTTCCTACTTACCTGTAGAGTCCCTGTGATTTCGCCAACAGGCTACTTATATCTACCCTCAAATATACAAGTCCAAATATTTTATTTCAACCAAAAAACAATTAATTTCACCCACAGACATACTCAGGTTCATTTTATTTTCAAACTGTATGTGGAAAATTCTACGGAAAAGTGTAACTTCAACTTGGGTTAAGTTTATGAGCCAGATAGTGATGAAAAGGGCATCTCCTTTGGGACCTTGAACTTCATGTAACACAGAATAAATCTGAGTTGAGAAAATAACACGTGTCCCAAATGAACTTAATCTTTGCTCCTCTATAATCTTGATTTTTTCTCAGTGCTTCTTCTGTTTTCTCTGCCCCCTGTCAGCAAAGGTAAGATATCAATTTAACATACTTATAGCACCCAAAAAGTAAAGAGATATTCAGTAAATGCTTTCTAATGATGATAGCAAAAATAGCAGTACTGTGTATCAGAAAATTTCATCATTTTCATCTTTGGCTATAAATCTATAGATTTCTCAATATCCAAGGATAACTGGTACTGAATTTTTAAAAAGCCATCTACTGAATCTGTGTAAAGACAGGACCAAATTTCCACAGTAAGTAGTAAAAACAAAGTTTGATTAGGACTTTAATATCAAAATGAACATTATTTTTAGAAGAGCTTATTCCATTTTATTTCACAAAATCTAGGTCATTATTATAACCGTGTACTAAATTACAAGGAGAATAAACAAAGTGAGGTCATAATTTTACTGACATTGTATAACAGCATCTTTCACGTCACAGTTGACTCTTCTTATGTAAGCAAAGGTAATTTTTAAACAAAGTTTCCTTTTAACTCTTCAATATCCAGAACAATTTTTCTGAAGCACCTACTGAGTCTCTTGGCAAATTTCTCTTCTATAATTATTAACTAGTCTGACTCTGTCAGAGCCTCCCCTACACACGGCTCTGCATATTTCTGAAATTGTTCTCCAATGGCCCTTTCATGGGCATCAGGAAATACTGAACTTTTTGCATAACCTACAATTCTGGCTTTATGCTCAGTTTATACCACACTGTCACCAATAAACAACCAGTAAAGATTATGACCAACACACATGGCTAGACACTCCAGCTGTGGGATACATTTAAATGGAAATGATTTTGGAGATAGTTCACCAAGTGAATACTCTTAATCATGAAAACTTTTGCTTCCCTATGCAATCTCTATCTATAAAGACCTGGGACTAATAATACTTGTATAATAAGAACTTTGATACAAAACTGATGCCTAAGGGATTTAAGAAAACTCAAAGATAAACTTTCATTAATCAGGATTAGTTAAAGAAAAAGCTGTTCATTAAAAATAGTTAATGTGAGAATTCCCATATCTATCATACATAACAAAATTTTTAAAAAGTAAAACATAATCATATTCAAAAGAATATTATTTCAGTTATATCATTTTCCCTCATTTTAAAGAAAGTATTTCTCAATCTGTCAGCTTCTCAGACTTATTTTATTAGTCAGTTTTTTTTACACATAAAACCACAAAACTTTAGAGCTGGAAAGGACAATAGGGATAATCTAATACTGCCTCCTCATTTTACAAAGGAAGAAACTTAGGCCCAGAAAGGAAAATTGACTTGTTCAACATAAACAGTTAATGGCAGAGCAAGAGATCTTAGTGCATAATTCTCTTATTACAAAGTAAAGAACGTTGCATATACTCTAGAAAACTCTCTTGAACAAACCCCACATTTTTTCTTTTCTTTTTTTTTTTTACTGATTATTTCTTTCGAATGAACAGAATATGGAAGGAAAACATTAATTCTCATGTCAAATGGAATATATCATACCTTTTTCTTGATCCAACTCAAGATTTGGTTTGCTAGGAATGACTTTCTACAAATAATTTTGGGGAAAGACAGGAAATAATGTCCCATGTTTATCTTTCTGAACAAATTTTAATGTTGGAAGATGATGAAATAGCCTGCTTTTGACCCATATAATTTACTAATATTGCAGAAAAATATTTGGTTATATATTAAGATACCCAATATTCTTTAAAACAAAATTCAGGAAATAATGTTTCACATAATTAAATGATGTGAATACCTATACTTTGTAGAAACAATGTATAGACTCTGAAGGAAAACGAAAATCTTTTAAACATTTTATTAACCTTAAATGAGACAACTACTATGCAGAAATCATTAATACTAAAAGTATTTATCCCCAAAAATCTAATGAACATGATGTCAAATACACCTTATCTACCTTGTTAACTGCCACATCTCATTTTGTTTCTCATTTTTAAAAGGAAAGCTATTTTAAATTAATAGCAATCTTACAACAAATCCAATGCTGGCAAAAGCATAATTTCTGGCACAAAATGAACACATCCTTTAGATAAAAACTTTATCTAATCTCATTATGAAATTCCAAACATCTTAATATATCACTGGTTCCCATGTACTTTTTGTGGCTATAATATAAATTGAATTGAAATTGAAATCATAAGAAAGAGTTCATTTCAATTTACTAAATATTAAGTAAGCGCATAGTACATATATGGTAGTATGACAGGCATTACAGACAACAAAAAAATAAGACATCCCTTGTCATAAATGACCTTATAGTCTAATAAAGGTGACACCAATATGGCCAATAAAATATAATAGGTTTGGTAAGAAGTCTAGAAGTCAGAGTATCCTAAGAATCCACTGAAGGGCAGAGGACATTTCACCTGGAAAAGACAAAAATTAAGGTGACTATTCGGTTTCTTTAAAATACTCAAAGGGCTGTTATATAGAAGAGGAAACAGATTTTATTTTGCTAAAACAGCAGAAATAAGATCTAGGGGAGGGAGCTTTAGGGAGGCTATCAAATTTGGCATTTCCTCAAGTTTATTCCATAGACCAATAATCCCTCAAGCTACTTCTCAAAAAAAAACCCCCACATTCATATAAATCTAGGAAATACATGCTGTGTTTACAAAGTATATGCAATACTAGGGTTCCTTTGGGAGATTTAAAAATGTACATGAATATTAAAGTCCTATACTAAGGAAACTTATTTAACTATGTTTAATCAAGTGTTCTCCAAAAATTTCACCATGAGTTTTGGTGTTGCTATACCTATTTTTGTTTATTTGAAAAATATCCAAGAACACCTGGAAATACTGGGAAGTGTCAATAATGCTTTTCTAATGACGACATACTGTTCTCATAAGTGTCAGAAAGAAAGACTTCGCTAAAGTAGTAGAGAAGCCAGGGGGAGTGGCTCGCACCTGTAACCCTAATATTTTGGGAGAGTGAGGTAGGAGGATCACGTGAGGTCAGGAGTCAAGACAAGCCTGAGCAACACAGTAAAGACCTAGCCTCTACAAAAAAAAAAAAAAAAAAAAAAATAGAAAAATCAGCCAGGGGCGGTGGCACGTCCCTGTATTCCCAGCTTTGCCGGAGGCCAAAGGCAGGGGGACTGCTTGAGCCTAGGCATTTGATGTTGCAGTGAGCTATGATGATGCTACCGCACTCTAGCCTGGGCAACGGAGAGAGACCCTGACTTAAAGAAAAAAAAAAAAAAAAACAGTAGTAGAGAGACAGTTGTATTACAGTTTTTGGCTGGCATCTCTACCCTAGGCACAAAGTATTGAGCATAAAATGCTTTCAATGAAGGAAAGAAAAACAGTGCTCTAAAACAGAATATAGTCTGGCTAATACTTTAAGGATCAGAATGAATTCCTAAATTTTCCTGAAAAGGTAGAAAACTGACTGTAAACTCACAATGTGAAATTTAAGAAATGAATAAATATTATGTCCTATGTTTAGGCTAGTTAGATGGATTTTTAATTATCAATATTCTCAGGACAGGATAGAAAAAAGCTAGCTGTATTAATTGTTCACATGAAAAAAGTTTAATTTATCATAACTTGAAGTGAGAGTCAAACCTTACATAAATTACATCACTGACAGCAAAAGCTATTTCCTTCAGGAAAGGTCAACAATCCATCTATCCCTTAAAGTGAAGGGGACTGATGCATTGCCACATGAGAAGCCTGAGCCAGCAAGCCTTTAACCAAATGGAACCTCAGGAAAAGGTTCGTATTTGATTCTAAGTTTGCTTACGAGACCAACCATGCAGAGAGGAGAAAGGAGGAAGCTGAAAGCACAGAAGAGAAATAAGAATACTATCTAGCTTTCTTCTTCAGTCTGCACACGTACCCAAGGACCATTAGATTCAGTTGATTCTCATTATTCATGGATTTTGTATTTGCAAATTTACCTAATAAAATTTATTTGTGGAGTAGCTGGACTTTCCAGTCATTTGTGGACATGTGTAGAGTAGCAAAAAAGCTGAGTCACCAAACATGCACATTATCAGCTAACATCAAACAGGCCTTCTTGCTCCAGCTCTTATAAACAAGTGTCATTTTTGCAGCTTATTTAGTGCCATGCTTGTTGGGTATCTGTGGTTTTGTCGGTGATTTCACTGCTTAAAATGGCCCCCAAGCCATTTTAAGTGCTATCTAGTGTTCCTAAGCACAAGAAGGCTATGATGTACATTATGAAGACCATATGTGCATTAGATAAGTTTCGTTGAGAGATGAGTTATTGTGTTGTGGGTCATGAGTTCAATGTTAATTGAATCAACAATGGATTAATATATTAAGGTGTGTTTAAATAGAAACACGCATAAAACAAACTTATGTACGATCAGTTAACAAAAATGTTGTGACCAGATGATCAAGGGAACCCAACCCTGTATTTCCCCTAGCAGCAATGGTTCAGTATTCACTAATTCAGTATTCATGACAATTTTATGGAACATAAATACCTTGAAAGATAATCCACTGCAGTTATCCATTACTCTATGCCACATCACCTCCAGATTTCCTCAATTCACATAAAGTGGGGATTTGCAGAAAAAGTTTTCAGAAATGAATAAATTTTGTTTAGATTTCTCATATAAAAAAGCCCTTTGGAAATAATCATATTCCTCTTACAGAAGAATGGATTTTTCTAAGTTTGCAGTTAACGAAGTAGTGTACCCTGAAGAAGTATAATACTTTCACATGGTAAACTCCGAGCTCACCAGTAAATTTAATTCACTGTTTGAAGAACTGATTGTCTTTTTTTAAATGCAGAATTCATGTTATCTATTGGTTTTCCAGGTGTGAACATGATAAAGGATTCATTTGAATCAGTCATTATGCACAAACTGCTACAGTATTATATACAGAAGTAGTAGAACACAAGAAGCCTCACAGACCATGCCTGCTTTACTTAATCTGTTTAAACCTGAAGCTTTATAGAGACGTACTGAAAGGCAATTCAGTCTCCCTTTTGAATGACAGCTTGTCAGTCAAAAAAAAAAAAGGTTTTAGGAGCTTCTCAAGTCACTTCGGATTGGGATATATCTATATAGGAGTCTCTAGAAATGACACGCTTAACTGATAACTGTATTTTGCTAGTCAAGTACTTGGTGTTCTGTCAAAAAATATGTGAACGCATCAATTAATTGCAGGCAATCAACATAGGTAAGTGTCTCTACACTGAAAGAAATTTCAAGGTTTATGAAAATAAAACCTAGGTTAGGTGGATTATATTTCTGTTTTAACAGACTTGATATGTTAAGTAATCTAAACAGTAATTGTGACTGAATATGCTTTTAGGGGCATTCACTGAGGGAGGAAAAAGAGAATGCTATTTATTCGAAGGCATATTTGGATATTCCTTTTTGTTCTCAGTTTTCTGGAGAGTGAAACGTGGAAAAGTATTTGTTTCCTCTTGGGGCATGTGGAATAGGGCACTACACCTCCCCTGCCATTCCCTCCCCAACACTCACTCCCTCACCCAAATCACCATCACCATTATGTCTTTACCTGTTAAAGCCAACTCCTAATTTTTCTCTTTTGGAGCAATTAAGCACAAGTTACCTGTGCTCTAGGACTGACTTCTGAGTGTGGACAATGAAAACTCCGAACAAAAGAACTGGGAAAAGGGATATGTTCCTCAACTTCAAAATATTCATAATCCTGATTCCAACTTCAAGGCTCACTGGTTTCTCTCTTTCTAGAAAGTTTCATTTCTCCATGTAGTCCAGTTACACTAGGGTTGTTATTAATATAATACCTTCCATACCTGAACTCACTCTTTTACTCCTATGACTTTCCAGGGACAGTGGCAATCTTATCTTTCCCTTTGAACTCTTACAAAAAAGACAACCCCCAGAACAAACTATGGGAGCAGGTTAAATTAGGAATCAGCCACTCAAAAGCATGTGCCTTCTGATGTGATGATATATATAGTACCAACTACAAAATTTTCTTGACAAAAAAAATTAATGTCTAAGGAAAAAATGAGAGATAGTGGAACACATTAAATGACACTAAAAGAAAAATCAAACAAATTCAGAATGTGAGACATTCCCAGACAGGTGCTCTTCTTCCTTTGAAATGTCAGCTGTAAACTAAACTATTTTAAAAGAAACTAAAAATATGTAACAATCAAATGCAACAGATATTATTTTAAATCCATGGGAAACATTTTTGGGACAATTCAGGCAACGTAAACAGAATTGATGTCAGGGGATTTGCTGTTAATTTTCTCTGTTGTGATAATGGGGAATTAGGTTACATACGATAATGTCCTTTTTGTGGAAATGCTTATTGAAATACTGCAGACTGATACTCAAAACTGTGAAACTTATAAAAGCCAATACATTTTGTGATATTTCTGGACAATAAAATATAAATAAAAGCATTAGAAAAATTACAAAAAAGGTAAAGTTTATTTCTAGAAAAAATATGGCTGTATGCATATAATAAGCAGTACACCTGTCAAATAAAGCACAAAAGAAGAATTTCAGCAGTGAGAAACTAAAATGAAGAAAAAGAAGCCAAGCCCTGGCCATATAAATTTTAAATTCAGATTACCTGTATTTACAAAATATACTATTAGAGTTTTAACAGGGGTTGTGTTAAATCTATAAATCGAATTGGGAAGAACTGAGTTTTACTATTTAAAGTCTCTCAATCTATGAACACAGTATACTCCTTCCTCACTGTTAAGTAGTTTTCAGCACACAGATTACGTATACATATACATTACATTTATACCTGAGTATTTCATTCCTTTGGAGCTATTATAAATAGTAATATTGCATTTTCCTATTGTACATTGCTAGTTTATACAAATAAGATTCATTTTTTTCTGTGTGTGTTGACCTTGTATCCTGTGACCTTGCTAAACTCACTTATTTGTTCTAGGTTTCTGGAGATTCTTTAGGACTTTCCACACAATAATGCTGTCTGCTCAAAGGAACAATTTTATCTTCCTTTTCAATCTGTATGTCTTTTCTTTCTTTTTGTTGTCATGTTCACACTAACATTTCCAGTAAAATATTCAACAGGATAGGTAAGAGTGGATATCACAGCCTTGTTCTCACTGATGGAGAAAAACAGTCATTCCCTCACTGTTAAGTGTGATATTAGCTGCACATTTTTTTGATCACGGTATATTTTCTCTGTGTGTGTGTGTGTGTGTGTGTGTGTGTGTGTGTGTGTAGTAGGATTCAATTTGCTAATATTTTGCTTAGGATGTTTGCATCTACATTCATGAGATATTACGGTCCATAGTTTTCTTCCTTCCTTCATTATTTACTGTCTTTGTTTGGTTTTGGTATCAGGTTAATTATGGCTTTATAAAAATGGGAAATGTTTCCTCCTCTTCTATTTTCTGGAAGAGATAGCAAAGAAAGGATGTTATGTCTTTGTTTAATATCTGATGGCCGTCACGAGTAAAACCATTTGAGTTTGAATATTTGGAGGGGAAGGTTTTTAACACTATGAATTCAACTTCTTTAATAGTTAAAGGACTATTCAAGATCACCTGTTTCATCTTGGGTGAGTTTTAGTAGTTTGCGGTTTCAAGAAATTAGTCCATTTCACCTACGTTGTCAAATTTATGTGCATAGAGTTTTTCTTAGTAGTCCTTATTGTCCTTTGGATTCCTGTTGAGTCTGTAGTAATAGCCCCCCTTTCATTGCTGATAAGGGGTCTTTGTGTCTTCCCTTTTTCTGTTGTATTGCTAAAGGTTATCAATTTTACTGGTCTATGAAAAAAGAAATCCAGCTTTTGGTTTCACTGATTTTGGTTACTGTTTTTCTGCTTTGAATTAATTGATTTTTCCTCTTATTTTGTTCTCCTTTGTCTAGTTTCTTGTGGTAGAAACACAGATTATTGATTTGAGGTCTTTCTTTTTTTCTAATATAAGCACTGAATGCAATAACTCTCCTTTAAAATGCTGCCTGGCTGCACACATTTTAGTACGTTATATTTTCATTTACATCAGTTCAAAATATGTTTTAATTTCCCATAAGGCTTCTTCTTTTACTCAATGGAGTATTTAGAAGTCTGCTATACTTAAGATTTCTAAGTACTTGGAGAGTGTCCTGTTATCTTTCTGTTACTGATTTCTAGTACATTTCCATTATGATCTGACAATATAATTTGTATGAGCTCAACTGTTTTAAATCTGTTAAAATGTGAATTAAGACCAAGTTATGGTCTGTCTTGGTGAATGTTCCATGTGTACTTGGAAAGAATGATATTCTGCTGTTGTTGGGTATTCGATAAATGTCAATTAGACCTAGCTGACTGATAGTGTTGTTCAAGCATCCTATATCCCTAACAATTTCTGTCTACTAGTTCTATCTATTCCTGAAGTGTTGAAGTCTTCCATTATAATTGTTGAGTTTTCTATTTTTCTTTTAAGTTCCATCAGATTTTGCTTCATGTATTTTTAAATTCTGTTGTTAGGTATATACACATTTAGAATTGGCAAACTGATTCTTTTATCAATATATAATGTTCTTCCTTATCTCAGGCATTATGTTAGCTCTGAAGTGGTTATTAATATAGCCACTACAGTTTTCTTTTGATTAGTGTTTGCATGTTATATCTTTTTCCATCCTTTCACTTTTGAGCTGTTTATATTATATTTGAAGTAAGTTTCTAATAGCATAAAAGCGGGGTCATTTTTAAATGCATTCTCACAAACTTTTAAATTGATCTGTTTACAACATTTAAAAATTCAACGTAATTTACATCTATCAGTTTATTTTATGTTTTCTGTTTGCTTCCTGTTCCCCCTTTCCTGCCTTCTTTTGGGTTGAGCATTTTTAAATTCCATTCTGAATTTATCCACTGTGATTCTAACATCTCCTTATTTTCTAAGTAGTGGCTCTAAGGATTATAACATACATACTTAACTTTTCGGAGTCTATTAAGAATCCACATTTTACCACTTCAAGTGGACTGTAGATGTTATATACAATACCATATCCATTGAAAACCCCTCAGATAATGCCATAATCTTTGCTCTCAAATGTCAAATACATTTTCAAAAACTTACATGGAGAAAAACAGTCTATGATACTTACCCAGATATTTTTATCCCTTCTGTTTATCTTCTTGCATTCCTAATATTCTTGTTACCTCCTGGTATAATTTTCTCTTCTGCCTTAAGAACATCCTTTAGCAATTCTTTTAGATCAAGTCTGCTAGCAACAAATACTCTTAAGTGTTCCTTTATCTGAAAATGCCCTTACATGACCTTCATTCCTAAGAAATATTTCTGTTGGTTTTTAGATGGTTCTTTTCTTTCACTACTTTAAAATAATTTTTTTTTTTTTTGGCTTCTTTCTCCTCACCTCCATTGTTTCTAATGAGAAATCCATATTCATTAGAATAACTGCTCTCCTGAGGTAATGTGTCATTTTTCTATGGTTGCTTTCAATGTTTCTGTTATTTGTTTTTAGTTTTCAGATTGATTATGACATATCTGGGCACAGATTTATTTGGGTTTATTACATTTCAGATTCACTGAATCTGTATGTTTATGTCTTTCGCTAAATTTGTGATGTTTTCAGCCATGTATTTCTTCAAGGATTTTCTCACACCACATTCTTTCTCAAAATGTCTAACATTTCATTATTTTCCCATAGTTCCGAGGCTCTATTCAAGTTTAAAAATTTCTTTCCTCTGTGTTGTTTAGATTGAAAATTTTCTATTGATTTATCTTCAAGTTCACTAGTTTTTTCCCTCTGTCATCACATTCTGTTATGGAGCCATCTTGTGGGGTTTTTTTTCCCCACTTATTGTACATTTTTCAGTTCTAACATTTCCATATCTTCTTTACATCTTCTATTTCTCTGCTGAGACTTTTTCATTCATTTTAAGAACACTTACAATTGCTGATTGGAATATTTGTATAACAGCTACTATAAAGTGTCTGTCAGATAATCCCAATGTCTGTAACATGATGGTACATGTCAGTCACCTCTTCCCACGTGAGTTGTAATCTTCCACGTTCTTCACATGCTAGATAGTTCTGGATTGTAGCCTCAACGTCTCGAATAGTGTTATGAAAATCCAGTTCTTGTTCAAATCAAGATTTTTGTTTTAACAGGTGATCAATTTGATTGGGCTCAGGCCACAAGCTCCAACATGGCTTCCAATATGGTATGGTTCCAATGTCTGTCCAATTTTCAAAGCCTTATGCTATGCTATTTGAACCGTTTCCACCTTTGTATCATTCAGTGGTCAGTCTGGGTCCTGAGTTATTTCCATGTGTGTACAGTTCAGAGGCAAGCCCAGGAATTCATAAACAATTTTATGGTATTGCTTTTCCAAGTTTCTCCCTACATGTGATCTCAGTACTTTCCAATTCCCTGGAGCACCCTTTTTCATTTCTTCAGCTAGAATTATGAGCCTTTTGGTATCCTGTTTTGTCACATTTCTGTTATTTGCTTTAGGAGCAAGCAGTAGAAGCACAGAGAGAAAAAAAAAGCAATGGGATTTGTTAATTGGAGAGGAAGCTCCCATCCACTCAGAGATTTGACTGTGGGCTCCCATGGAAGCCTCTGCTACCATTACTACAGGGTTGCTTGGGAATGGGGCACGAGAGAATAAAGAAAAGAAAAAAAGTTGAAATTTTTGCAAAGAACTTAGGAGTTACTTTCCTACTCCTTGAGCCAGAACTAACAGGCTTCTTGTGGAGCTCTCTCCGTCTAGATTTCAGATTGTAACCACTTCTAGGTTTCAGATCATGTTAAGTTCAAGTCTGGGGATACTGGAAGAAAAAAAATGGTAAACTCGCAGCCAGTTCTACAGTACTTTGAATTCTAGTCTTCTTTCTCAATCTGTCTGGTATTATCAATATGAATATTTATTCTACAGAGTCCTTGAATAGCTGTTCCACCCATTTTGCCCAAGTTTCATAGATGCATTCAGTGGGAGAGAAAGGGTATGTGTGCTTAATCTATCATACATGGAAATGAAACTAGCCTCTAACTTCTTCTCAGTCACTCAGTTCTAACTGACACATGAGTTCCTCAAATATCCTTATCAAAAGACACCAGTAATTTAAAATAAGAAAACAGTCCTATGAGTTTTCCTTCATTCACCAAAATAGCCCTAATTCACCTGGTAAATAACTCATGGAAAGGCAGCCGCAATACTATTAGTGAAATCTGATCATGTTTTGGCTAAAGAGCTTTTATGATTACAGACTACCACTGCAAGATCTTCAAAATGTTATAGTGCACCATCAGAAAAGAAGGCCTCTGCTTCCTCGTTCTCTAGCTTTTCAAGAAATCACAATGGTATGATGTATGACACATCACTGGGTATTTATGTGGGTGATCCATTTACAGGTAACTAGGTAAGAATCACTATTCAATAAAATGTTACATGACTTTCAGTAGTAGAACAAAATTAAAATCATTAAGGACATGTTTTAATTTAAAAGATTGGTCCTTTCTCTCTTTCAAACTCTGGCTGCTACAAAAAAAAAAAAAAGCAGAAAGTATGCCAACAAAAATTAAGGGACGTTGGATTTGGGAGCAAGGCTTAAGATTTAAGGAGATCATTAAGGAAATCTAAGGAATCACAACAATAGTGTTTATCTCCATAATAAACTAAAATTTTCTGTTAACTTGTTTTTTGTTTGTTTGGTTTTCTTGAGACAGAGCCGCTCTGTCACCCAGGTAGGAGTGCAGTGGTGTCATCATAGCTCACTGCAGCCTCAAAATCCCAGGCTCAAGTCATTCTCCTGCCTCAGCCTCCCAAGCAGCTGGGACTACAGGCGCACCACCACGTCCAGCTAATTTTTTATATTTTTGGTAGAGACAAGGTCTCGCTTTAGCTCAGGGTGGTCTGGAACTCCCAAGCTCAAGCAATCCTCCCACATCAGCCTCCCAGAGTGCTAGGATTACAGGCATGAGCCACCATGCCTGGCCCTTGTTAACCTGTCCTAATCAACTTACTTTTTCTACACCCTGATTGTTAAAGGGCAGTTAATGCTTATACAATGTATTAATCAATAATAATAAATATTTCCCTAAGTAAAAAGGTATACTATAATATAGTTATATATTTACACAAGATTTAACTTTATAGTTCTGACAGTAAAGCATTTCAAAGGAATTAGGTATATAAAAATCAGTAGCTGATTTTCATCTCTTTAAAAAAATGTTAAATGCTTTGCCATGAAAAATTAGTAACCCTAAATGTCTTTTAAATCTTTAGACCACCTTCATTCAAGAAGTAAGCCTGTCTTTAAAGCAACAGACTAAAAAAGATATTTTCCATAGTGCATACTGATGAGATCACATTTCCTCCAAATTTTATTTAAATAGGTCCATATTTTATTGTCAACCAATTAAAAGTTAGAGTTGTATACGTTAAGACACTATAATGTAGCAATTAGAATTATATGGAAGATAACATAAGATCACAAGTTCAACCCTTTTCATGCAAGTTCAACACTCAGCTTTTTCCTATACCTCTGTATCTGGTCAACCATTTTATCTTGTCCAATGTGGGACACTAGTCATTAGATGAGAAGGGAGGGTTGGTGAGGGAAGAGGAGAGGAAAAAAGGCAAAGGAATCAGGAAAGAATGGATGAATAATCAGTGCAAATCCTTCATCATTACAGGGGGAAAAAAAATTAATGAGTAAGATGGTGGGTCAGGAGTATCAGCTTTCATTCCATGACCTAGTCCTATATAAGGAGCCTGGAAAATTAAAGCAAACACCTGAAAATTAGTCAACAAATTTGAAGAGTTATGAGGAAATTTTAATTTAGGTGTTCTCGTCAAAGTTTTTAAAAAACTTTTTTAAGTTCAGCAGCATTTCAGAACCCTACCCCAAGAATCCATTAGCCCACCAAAACACATACTACCTCTGATCCAAGTCCTGCAGGAAGGAAGCCGCAGGCCAACAGACATGTAGAGCAGTGTTAACAGAAAATCTGCCCGTGTTGGAAACTATTACTCCTTCTTCATTAAAATAAGTACAGCCAGCACTGCATGCAACACAAACTATGAAATGCAACAGAATTTACCACTCAAATCTGTGGTTTCAAAATTTTAAAATTACTGATTAGAAGGGCAAAGAAAAATACAAGCACAATGCCCCTCTAAACGTTTCTGTGAAATATAAGTACCATGAAGGAAAATCATCTTAAGACAGAGCTCTCTTTGTATAAAGCTTCAGTATGTTATTGGCCTAATAACTACAAGTCTGTAAGTTTGTAAATCTGTTGCAGAAAAGGAGGCAAAACACTTTGGCTTCTGATATTAGGGATACAGCTTGAAATAATAGCATGAAATCTTATTTTACTCCACCCACTGTTGCTGCTCCAAATACATTTTCTTTCATATAAGACATCATAAAGAGCAACACATACACACACACGCACCCGAAGGGTTAACTGGAAAAAGCTTTGCACATAAGTTGAAAATGCATACTGAAATATTTAACCAAAAAGAAAAAACTATGGTTAAAAATAAACAGTATCATTGCAATACCAAAACTACAGTTTTCCCCTGCTGAATACATTTTAAGATACAATTTTATCCTAAAACAAGAAAACATACTTTAAGACATTTATTTTTAGCTACTTCATTTTTTTCTCTTTTCAATCTTTATTCCTTTACACTGACATATAATATAAAAAACTCTTTATTGTTAAAGTACATCTCTGAAGTTAGAAAAATGGATACTAAAATACAGCCAAGTCAAGGAAAACTAGATTTGGGAAAGCAGCCTTGATATTTCAAGGCCAAACACTTTTAGGTAGGTCTAATACCTCCTACACAATATCCTCATCTCCTAGTATCAGACCCAAACATAATAGTTTCCTATTTCCTGTAAAGGCTGAATTAAATTCACGGCTAAGCTCAGTACTTCTACTGGGGAGAGAGAAAGTACCATATTTTACTAAGTCAAGGTCAGCCCTCCCTCTAGGAGCCGGCAAACTGATTCCTGCAGCAATAAGACTAGAACTACAATCTGGGTCCTTGAGTTTTTAACATACAGGCTGGCTCCAGTGCCTCTGAGGTAGTAACGTGAATAATTGTTAAAAAAGATTTAGACAGACAGACACACACACACACACACACACACACACAGAGAATGAAATATAAATAAAATATAAGCACCTAATCTTCTAAAGCAGGAGTTGGCAAACTATAGCCACCGGCAAAATCCAGCCAGCCGCCTGTTTTTAAGTCCTGCAAGCTGAGAATGGTCTTTATATTTTTAAATGGTTACAGTTTAAATGGTTATGAAAACCTACATTATATCCTCATTTTTGCCTCTTGGCCTGCAAAGCCTAAAATATTTTACTATCTGGGCCTTTCAGAAAGTTTGCTGAACCCTTTCTCTAAAGCAAAACTATGTTCCCCTACGAATTCTAGCTGTAGTATGTCAATATGATTATAAAGAACCAATTTTTTAAATGTTAAAATCTAATACCATTACGGAAGCAGTATGAGCCCAATTTAAATGTTGGTATAAACATGCATAATATGTTATGTATACACACAGAAAAAAGGACAGGAAGGAAATCAACAACAAAATGTCAATAAATAGTTACATCTCTTGGTAAACATTTTCGTCTTTATTTTTTCTGTACTTTCCAAATCTTCTAAAGTCAGCACATCATTGTCATAACCAGGAAACAGTTTAAACAGACTACAGCGTATTTTTACAAGAAAATATATATTAAAAATATCAAATGACTTAGATTTAGTTATATGGTTACTTACACACAGATTCAATAACACTTTGGTATTCACCATTACCTGTACATCACATTGTTAAGAATTAAAAAGGTATTTTTACATCATTTACCATACATAAAAAAGAGAATGTCTTCTTGTTTGGAGCATGTGAAGTCAAGAGACATTGATCGGAACTTTGGAATTTATATTCAGACACACTATAAGATATTTAACACACTTTAAAGTTCAATTCAAATACTATCTACTATATTCGTGTTAGCTTCAATGTTTCTTTCAAAACACAGTATAAACACAGTGACCAAAACCCTAAATATATTCTATGTACACTCCATGTTCTCTTTGTAACTATAGAAATTAACATTTAAAGTCATATTGAACAGTACAATTTCTTGTTAGACACTAAAGAGTTCAAACAAAACCAGAGCCATGCGCCACATAATGACAATTTGGTCAAGGACAGACTGTATACACAATAGCAGTTCCATAAGATTATAAAACTGTATTTTCACTGTACTTTTTCTATGTTTAGATACACAAATACCATTGTGTCACAACTGCCTACAGTATTCAGTACAATGATATCCTGCACAGGTTTGTAGCCTAGTAGCAATAGGGTGTATACCATACTGTCGGCTATGCTATCTAGGTTTATGTAAGTACTCTATGATGTTTGCACAATGATGCATTTCTTAGAACGTATCCCTGTCATTAAGCAGCACATGACTATATATTTTCACTGGCAGAAAATAAAATGTTACTATTTTTTAAAAGACAGGTATTATGCTAAAACTAAGGTACCAGGTTGTTTTCATGAATAGTATTTTAATTTTCTTAATTACTGCCTATACATTTTAGCTGTTATTTTGAAGCACATTAACTGTATAAGCATAAGACAACACACTCATGTAAGTGATATATGAGATATCAAATGACCAATTCAATTCTAACTTAATAAACAAAAGGTTTAATTTGAAAGATTAAAAGGCATTAAAAAGTCACATCCTCACTGTGTTTTAAAACAAAAACCAGTTTTTGCTTTATAGTTTATTTCCTGGGTTTATCTTGAAAATGCACATAAGTCTTACTTCCAGACTATGTTAAAATCCAAATTTAATTCTTCCAAACCACAAATTTAAATTAGAATACCACATATCAGAATACAAATGACAGCTTTTCTTTCCAAGTGCCACTCATATTTCTGTTTCCTTTATAGTACCATGTTAATTGGTAAACAATTTAATCTCATTAAACGTAAGAATAACAATTTTTAAAGCAAAAATTAATGATCATGCCATGTAGCAAAACTACCGCAGAGTAATAATTTCATAGCTGCTTACTTAACACTGACTAGTCTTAAATTCATATGAAATAGCAGTTACAAGAGTTTTTCTCCTCTCCCTCTTTTCTTCGTGACAGAAGCAGGCATTGAGAGAGAAACTTAAACATTTATTCACAAGACACAAACTACACTCCTCAGACCCTGTTAGCAATATTTAAAGGTGGAGAATTAATCTCACTTAATGAATTATTGCACTTTGCAAATAGACATCAAAATTCAAGTACTGGCCTTGTCCACAAAAACTTAATTAGGGAGACTAATATTACAAATCCATATTTTTTTCTGTTATCAAAAAAGTCAAATATCCTCAATAAATCCAAGGATGAGTTACTTATTTAACAGAAAACATTCCTGAAGACTCTTTGTTTCATCCAAAATAAGTCTATCCTGCTAAGTATTATATATAAACAGGTTTTGTCAGAATTATATTGAATTAGCATATT
This sequence comes from Avahi laniger, assembly GCA_963575035.1. Classification (NCBI taxonomy): domain Eukaryota; kingdom Metazoa; phylum Chordata; class Mammalia; order Primates; family Indriidae; genus Avahi; species Avahi laniger. Next base: position 42,802 of record CAUYSK010113563.1, read on the forward strand.
TTATAGGTTAACAACGTATCTCACAGATATACTAACAGAGGCAGTTTTGTCATTCATCCTAGACTAGGGCTTCCTTTAAAAAAAAGCTGTAGATACATATTTAGTAAATCAAATTAAAAATACCATTTATGTATGAGGATATATGAAGTAACTTACTTAAGTACTATAGTCAACAGCCACTTTTTAAAACTTTTTAAACTAATTTAGTCCAAAAGATATGCCAGAATTCAATAGATTATAAAACTGCTGGTAGATTTCTATTTCTGGTTTCTGCCATAATAAATAGTAGGGGTTTAAGCTGAGCTGCTTTTTTGACTTAAAAGATTTTTACACAGTCAGCAACTTACAACAGGACATGCTGTAATACCAAAATGGAAACTACTTAATCAACATTTCCTTATGGAAACACAGAACATACATAACAGTTTATAAGAGTAAAGTTTTATTTTAAAAAGTAGCATTTAAGTTTTATTTAGCAACACAAGCTCAATTTTTCTCTCTGCTTCTGCCAACATATTCAGTTAATTTCAGTCAACACTGATAATATACACACTCAAAAAAAAGAAAGAAATGTAAGCTGGAATATAAGGCAATTTATTTATAATGCTGAACAAAACCATACTTTCATCTTTTTAGAGCACAGATTTTTGGTTTTCCAACTCCTACAGAATAAATATAATCTTGTTCTCATGCTATGTGTTTTTAAAACCATTTCTATAAAGGATTTAAGCCATTCAGAAAACCCAATGGTATGTGAATCATCCAATACACAAAATTTCAGATTTCAAGTTTCAAATTGTAGTCGTCTATAGCATTGCAAAAGGACTGACAAAAGATCAAAAACTGTTGGGCATGATTTCAAAATGTTCCTCTTCCCTTTCTGTCCATTCCCCAAAATATATAGTTTAAATTAATGAAAATTAAAACCTCATACCTCAAATTCATTCCCTCAGCCTCACAGTTGGTCCTGTTGGTTTTACCACATACAATTTCTAAATTCCATCACTTAAGAAAAACTCAGGAGATACTTTTTTAGTCATTGACTTGTTCATTGAATAGGAAAAGCACTTATTCAGAATTAAATAGGTAATTGTAAAAGAATTAATAAGCTTTGGTGTCCTAAAAGGAATCATTAAAAATAAGATTTCATCAAGTAGGTATCACAGGGTAAATAAAGAAACACAGTATGGATCAGCTTTTCTTCACTAATGCTATCTATTCTATAGCCTAAAATTACATGGCCCAAGTTGATTAGTACATTTTTATAAAGACAAGAATTACGGTTACAAACATATTTAGCTTTTTGGCATGAAAAAGAGAATGTGATAATGCCAATTTGCTGCATCTACATATCTGAATAAATTAACCAGCTAAGTCAAAATAAACCATGATATAAATAAGATTGATAGACCTGAGGGAAGTAACATTAATTTGGCTTCCAATTCACAATTTTAAATAATCCTTTGCAATATTCCTCATTCAATTGCCTCATCTTTTGTGCTTCCTCTTCACAACGTCTAAGCTCACTTCCTAAGAGTTTTCTTCTTGCAGGAATCAGCATTTACTGACCTCACAAAGTACATACACTTGCTGCTGTCAGCAAAGAACACAGCATTGGAGAAAAGGCATTGTAGAAGCATCGAAAGGGAATAAAAGTGTATCTTCTCATGCAATGTTTGTACAGATCTGGGACCTTAAATCTGAGAAATACTGAACATTTTGATATTTAAAAAGAAATATGTGCACTTCAACCCAAGAGTTCATTTCCTCTGACTGATGCAGGGCCTTTTAGTTGCTATAATTGAGTATTGAGATAACTTCTACCACATTTACTGGTTCTTAGAAGATTAAGCAATATTATAGCCTAAGTATTTTTCACAGTGTCTTAGCACAGTCTTACAAAGGTTCTTAACAAACAGAAGTGCAAGCCTCTTGAGGTCATCTGATATCTCATGAGATTTTTCATAACGGTAGGGTGTTAATCCCTACGCCCCAGCCCTTTTCCAATTTGGATCATTAGTTTCTGTTTACCTAAACTTCTATTACTAATTCAATTCTCAGGTATTCTTCATTTCCTATCTTGAACCACAGTCTGTGTACTAATTAATTATTAAACAGGCAAGGTGAAATGCCTTCTTCGGGCACCTATGTACCAAAGAAAACATTTCTCACTCCTTTAGGATTACTAAAACAGCAGTGTAAACTATAATCTGTACAGACTGAAAATTTTTACCATTATTTTGGATAGCACATAATTCTGATTGTTTATGATTTTACACAGTCCTGAAATTTTTAGGTTTTATCTCTGTCAAGAGAATTTGTCAGTGGTCAGCTTAAGTGCTAACACAGCTGTGAAACTATAATTAAGGTTTTATTTTACACCATCTAAGTAACCAAACCTGACTGAGCTAGCATTGCAAGGATAAAACAGTGCTAAAGATGCCAGTTAAACACTCTCCTGTCCCAACCACCTAACTCTTCCTCTCTCCTTTTCTCCCCTTCTCTCTCTCCCGCCCACACTCTCTCTCATGCACAAACACAACATGCACATACTTTTCCTAAATTTGTATACAGCTGTATATACACATATGTATATATGTATAATGTGTTCATATATACACACATGTCAACCAGAAACACATTTAGTTCATAAACATCATAAGAGAAGAACAGTGTATCTTCTTTTCTTCACAGGAATAGGTTCTACAGATCCTAAGAAACATTAAAACAGAGAGAAGTCCACAATCCCTCCCTCATGCAAACTTCTAAAATCCAAAAAGTTCTGAAAAACCAAAGTTTTACATAACTTATTTGGTGGTAAAACCTGACCTGAGCTGAAATGAGGATAATTATAGACCTCATTTATCCCACTCAATGTGCATGTTAATATGTCTCAATTCAGAAATACTGATGTATTTGATTATAGGGTTCTGCCATAAATCTCTCTACAGAATGTTACTTAACATATAGTACATACCACTAATTCAGTTCTTAAAATTCAAAAAATTTTGGATTCCAAAGCAAATCCTATTTTGAGGTTTAGGGCTAAGGAACTGTGGAGTAATATCTTTATATTTAAAAAAAATGTTTATGTAATTATTTTCCCTCTACAGTTTTCCTTCACTGCAACCTTCTATTTTTAATAATACAAGTTCTATTCACAAAAGAGAGGGAAAAGGAAGGAAGGAAAGAAGGGAGAGAGGGAGGAAGCAAGCAAGCCACAATAAGGTTCATGCCTTTAACTTCTCTCTTTAATGTTTATTAATCTCTCTTTTGTCAAGAAAGGCTTACCCTGAACTATAGACAGCAGTGGCAGCCAAAGAGTGACTATGAGAGACAGAGGTATCAGGATGGGGTTGAATATATATTAATTAAGGTTCACAGAAAACAGTGAAGCCAGGAATCTTAAATCTTAACAATTTCCCATATTTTCAATGCTACTAATATTTCTAATAACAACCTTGTATAACAATGCTTTATTTCTCTCAATGTGCTTCCAAATACATCATTTGACTTTGATATGCTATAAAGTCCCTCTACAAAGCCACTTTATATGATAACTCATTTGCAGAACTGTTGCATATTTTAATCCCAAACTAACACCAACCACATACGTACTACTACCTTCTCCAATGCTACTTCAAAAATAATTCAGAATGTTTATCTACTCCAAGAAAATCAGATTATGTATTCTAAGAGAGAATATAAATGATTTTTCAATCAGCAGTCACTTTCTGATTTAGATGAGCAACAATTTTCCCCACAGCTACAGAAATTGTAGCTGTTCCATTTAATCTTGTTTTCTACAAAGATTGCATTCTTCTTCCTTGAGATATTAAAGTATGCTCTACATAATCAAGGTGTGAATATAGGTTTTTTCTTTAAAAAATATAATAATATATTGTTTAAAATATGTGTTTAATATTTAATGAGGTTATTTTTTTGCAAATTTGTCTGAAGACTGAATGACTTGACTATTTATTCATAATGGTTCACAAAGCAGATAAGTCATTGCAAAGAGAACCAGCTCCAATTCAACAACCTAATTATAGATTTTATGGAACTCTCTTTTGTATTAGATGTAATCGCCATCAAAATCAATAGAAATTTTGAATTTACCCACATTTTTTTAAAAGCATAAAAATTCTAAACCTTGTTTGGAACACTTTAACTACATTAATTAGACACATAAAATATGATTGTCTAAAATTAAATAATGCAGTTATATCAACTGAAGAAACTTAAAAAATTTGAATTATTCAGCATTTCCACTCTTTATCTTGTTTACTCTTTTTATTTTCTAAATAAGCTCTGTGAGTTTATACAATATGAGCTTGCTCACCACTGTTATCTCCAAAGCCCACCTGCAGCTCTGGAGCTTAGTAGATATCCAATAAATATTTGTTAAATTAATGAATGGATGAATTACATCTAAATTTAGAATTATTAAAAACTATAAATGACCCTTGAACAACACAGGTTTGAACTACACAGGTCCACTTGTATATGCATTTTTTTCAATAAACGTTATACCAAGTGTACCGGACTCTCCTTTCTTTCCTTTCACCTCCTCCACCTCTTCTGCCTCTGCCACCCCTGAGACAGCAACCCCAGCTCCTCCTCCTCCTCAGCCTACTCAACATGAAGACAAAGATGAAGACCTTTATGATGATCCACTTCCACTTAATGAACAGTAAATGTATTTTCTCTTCCTTATGATTTTCTTAATAACATTTTCTTTTCTCTAGCCAACTTTATTGTGAAAGTACAGTACAAAATATATACGACACACAAAATATGTGTTAATCGACTGTTTATGTTACCAGTAAGGCTTCTGGTCAACAGCAGGCTATAAACAGTTAAGTTTTTGGGGAGTCAAAATTTATACACAGATTTTTTATTGCATTTTGACTGCATTTTCAGTACCCCTAGGCCCCATGTTGTTCAAGGGCCAACTAAATTTTTGTTTTTTTACATTTTTTTGAGACGGTCTTGCTCTGTCACCCCAGCTAGAGTGCAGTGGCATCATCACAGCTCACTACAACCTCAAACTCCTGGGCTCAAGCGATCCTCCTGCCTCAGCCTCCTGAGTAGCCGGGACTACAGGTGCGCAACACCACGTCTGACTGATTTTTCTATTTTTTGTAGAGACAGGGTCTCGTCCTTGCTCAGCCTGGTCTCAAACTCCTGACCTCAAGCAATCCTCCCACCTTGGCCTTCCCAAAGTGCCAGGATTACAGCATGAGACCCTATACCCAGAATGAATGTGTTTGAGACCCCCCAAAACTCATGCTGAAATTTAATCCTCGATGCAACAGTGCTGGGAAGTGAAGCCTTATTAGGGGTGTTTTTAGGTCATGAGCCCTGTGAGTAGAATGATGACACTACAAAAAGGGCTTGTGGGAGTGGGTTCACTCCCTCCCTTCTGCTTTTCTGCCATGTGAGGACACGTTTCTCCTCTCCAGAAGACACAGAAATGACGCATCATCTTAGAACCAGAGATCAAACTTGCCAGTGTCTTGATCTTGGACTTTCCAACCTCCAGAACTGTGAGAGAATAAATTTCAGTTCATTATAAATTACCCATTCTCATGTATTCTGTTACAGCAGCACAAAACAAACCAAAACATAATTTTTTTGTAAAAGATCTTACTGCAGGATGAAGACAGGGCTGCTCCCCAACCCAAAAAAATGAATTTCCTGTCCCAAGTTTCTTTTGGTAAACTCTGATAAATTTAGTGTCTCACCAAGTGACTTTTATAAGTTCATGTTGTTTGATAAATCACCATTAGCCTGGAATTTATTACTGAAAAAACAGAAACACAAGACTTCCTACTCTAAACCTAGATAAATATATGAAACTGACCTGATTTTCAACAAATGTCAAAAACCAATGTCTACTCCTGACTATTGAGAATTTAAGTAATTCAATAATTTATCCAACTATCTACTTTGTGCCCAGCATTATGCTAGGCATCCCAAATAAATATATAAATAATATCTATTTTCAAGGAAAGCATAAATGTCAAAGAAGAGAGTCACATGAGTAAATAACTAAACATGACTGACAGAGTGAATAAAATCTTACAGGAACAGAAAAGACTAAAATTGGAGGCAGGGTTCATAGATGAAATGGCAACTGATCTGGCTGTCACAGGTAGTAAAATATGGGAGTTGAGGGAATGCTAAATCCAAGGTGTCAGAGAAATATATTATGAACAATGTGCACAGCATGAGCAAAGTGTCTTAGTCTATTTTGTGCTACTAAATACCACCACGGACTGGGTAATTTATAAACAGAAATTTATCAGCTCACGGTTCTGGTGGCTGGAAAGTCTAAAGTCAAGGTGCCAGCAGGTTCATTCATTGTCTAGTGAAGCCACTCTCTTCCTCCAAGATGGCACTTTGAACACTCCCTGGATCCTCATATGGCAGAAAGCAAAAGGGCAAAAAGCAAAAAGGGAGCTAACCTTACTGTTTTTTAACAGCATTAATCGCTCCTATGGCCCAATCACCTCTTAAAGGTTCCACCTCTTTATAGTGTTACAATGGCAATTAAAGTTCAACATGAGTTTTGGAGGGGACAAACATTCAAACCATAGCACAAAGGTACAAAGGGGTATATATACACACACAAAGGGGAAAGATAACAAAACTTTTTTTTTTTTTCCTCCAGCCCAGGATGGAGTGCAGTGGCCTCATCATAGCTCACTGTAGCCTAAAACTCATGGGCTCAAGTGATCCTCCTACCTCAGCCTCCCAAGTGGCTGGGACTACAGGCATGCACCACCATGCCTGGCTGTTTTTTCTATTTTTTGTAGAGACAAGGTCTCACTCCTGCTCAAGCTGGTCTCAAACTCCTGGGCTTAAGCGATCCTCCCACCTTGGCCTTCCAAAGTGCTAGGATTATAGGCATAAGCCACCATGTCTGGCCTACAACTTGTTTTTTTAAATGAAATAACAATAACCTATTTTTGAGATGACTCGTTTTTCATAAAACTTTCTTATAAGGGCCTTTAACGAAATAATCTTAAACAAATATTCTCCTAGGAACCTAAAGGAATTATTCTTTTTTTGACTTAAAGATAAATGTATAATTGTAAATGTTTAGAACTTGGAGTAATAGTCCATGAATATACTTGAGTATTTTTTTTAAAGTACAGTATGAAGAAAACAACTGTTAACATGTATAAACAGCACACTCTTCCATAAATTTGAAAAGTATGAAACCAAGGATATTTCCCATCCAATGGGTAATAAACAAACTTATTTATTAAAGAGTTTTCATTATATCACATACACGTCTTGCTTTCAGAAATATTCCTAAAAATTATCTAAAGTGATTTTAATAAATTCTCATTAATATTTTTCTAAAAACATAAATATTTGAAGATGGAATTTGAAAGAGAAAAAATGGATAAAAGACTTTTTAAAAAGCAACCAACAGAATCCATGGTAAAACTATTAAAGAAATATACTAAAGAAATAAGACATCTTGTGGAAATGGAAGTTTTCCCTTTTTTTAAATTGACACATAAAAATTGCATATACGTATCATGCACAACATGTTTTGAAATACAAATACATAATGCTATGGCTAACTCAAGCTAATGAACAAATGCATTACCTCACATACTATTTATTTATTATTTATTTTGGTGCAAATACTTAAAATCTGCTCTCATGTCTATTTTCAAGTATACAAATACATTGTTATTAACTATAGTCACCATGTTATACAACAGATCTCTTGAACTTATTCTTCCTAACTAAAATTTTGTACCCTTTAACCACCATATCCCTAATCCCCACATTCAACCTCTATGGCCAGACCCTGGTAACCGCCATTTTACTCTTTGTTTCTATAAATTCAACTTTTTTAGATTCCACATGTAAGTGAGATCACTCAGTATTTCTCCTTCTGTGCCTGGCTTATTTCACTTACCATAACATCCTCCAGGTTCATTCACACTGTCACAAAAACTGGAAGTTTCTACTGATTATTTAAAATTACTTTTAATCCTTATATTATGAGAATTTCATTCTAAACCGCTTCATCCTACTGATAGGCTCAAACCCAAATCACTCCTTTAAAAAAAGCTTTTAGATTACTGAGCAGTTTATTTCAACTATTTACACAATAGCCCTGGCTGTATGTACCTGGCTATACTTGAAATGTGATTTTTTGTCTTTATTGTTTTGATTTTTTTGTCTTCATTGTTTCTGTTATTCTTTGAAAACTCTTTATGATAAAGAAACTAGGGCCTAGCATTAGCTTAGGTAAAAGGTAAGTACCTTCAAAGAAGGACTACATAATTTACACAATAATATAACCAGATGGTTCAGAAAATATAGCTAGCAATTATGTCCCCACCAGTTTATTTCCACTCACTGTACACCATGACCTACCTATGGAAGGTTTATCTTACAGGTAAATAAAACAGACTATGCATAAGGTAGCCACCAGCCATATGTGCCTTATTAAATATAAATTTTAAATAATTTAATTAAAAATTTAAGTTGTTCAGTTGCACTTAGCCACATTTATTTGATAGCACAGATTTAGAAAAAATAAACAATTTTTCACCATTGTAGTCACTTTATCAGACAGTACAGGCCTAAGTATTTAGCAAGCTCAACTTAAAGAGCCTAATGGAGCTTTATTCTTCATAAGATTTTTTTCTATTAAAGAAATAAGAGTATTTTGCTTTATTATTTATTATCATTGAATACTAAAAAGAAAAGAATTATTTATATAATACATGTGAGGTACAGACAAATGATGGACATAAATACTCTCCCCTGGAGAGGTAACCACCATGCTGGATTTACCTTTATCATTCCCTTCATTTTTAAAATATAATAATTTTGCCAAATGTTTCCCTAAAAATGTACTCTTTTGTCTGTATAATTTTATATTAGTGCAATCAGTTTTTCTTTATATTACTTATTCTTTTCGCTATTTTCACTTACTCTGAAGTTCATTCTCATCCATATAAATAACACTGCTACTCAATACAGTACAATGAAACTAGTTTGTTCAGAAAAACGAGAAATCATCATCCATGTGTGGAAGCTGTGAAAGTTACAAACACAAGACTTAAAGTTCCAAATGGTTCCAAATAGGTTCCCTATCAAACGAATGCATGCTTTTTCACACACGTTTAACTCATTATAAATCAAAATGAGAATAGCTTTATGCATCAAAGACAAATCTTAGTTGCTATACATATACAGATGTTTTTTTTTTTAATTGTTGAGCAGTGGTTGTCAAAGACTGGTCTCTTAACCACCAAAATCAGACCACAGAGAAATTTGTTAAAAATACAAATTCTAATTCTCTGCCCCATCTCAAACCCAATAAATCAAAAACTCTAGGGATGGAGTCAAGTAGTGTATGTTTTAAAAAACCCACCAGGTCTGTGGTCCCCAACCCCTTCTGTGGCCTGTTAGCGACCAGGCTGCAGAGCTCCATGCCATCGCCCCACTCCGTCACCCCCGTGGAAAAACTGTCTTCCATGAAACTTAGAAAGGCCCCCCCCAACCTCATGTGCGCAGCAGGAGGTGAGCAGCAGCAAGCCAGCAAAGGGTAGCCCTCATCTGTATCTACAGCTGCTCCCTACACTCCTCCCCACGGAAAATTTGTCTTCCATGAAGCCAGTCCATGGTGCCAACAAGACTGGGGACGGCTGCTCCAGGTGATTGTGCTAAAATTTGAGAAACTCTACAGAACTATTCTAACAATCAATATATATAAGATGTTAAACACATGTTCAAAACAAAAATTTCTGACATTTAGACAATAAACTCAAATTGCTAAAAACAGATTACTCTTTTTCCTTTTGTTGAACTTTACAAACTTCAGTTTAAATTACTCGAAAATACTGAATTCAAAATAACTTTATTGGTTCCTTTACAGCAATACTAAAAGAAAAAAAAGAAGAAAAACAAAATAACTTTATTGGCCAAAAAACACAAAGCTACAAGCTAAATCTATATCTATTCTAAAAGTGCCCAGTTTTTTAACTATTTTCTGATACAGCAAATTTTTTTTTCACCATTTTTCTCCATAAACCCTGCCAACACCTTGCAACAACTTGATATTGAACTTCTGTTCTCCAAAACCGTGAGGGAATAAATTTCTGTTATTTTAAGGCGCCCATTTTGTGGTAATTTGTTTTGTTACGGTAGCCATAAGAAACTAATACAAATGTCCTATAAAACTTTCTGCAGCGATAGAAATATTCTAAATCTGCACTGGCCAATATGGTAGCCACTAGCTACATGTGGCTACTGAGCATTTGAAATGTGGCTAATGTGAATGAGGATCTAAATTTTTGCCTTATTTTAATTAATTTCAATTTTTAAAGGTGTCCCCTCCCATTTTTTCCCTAAGATTTTGTGGGGACAGAGAAGAAATCGGTTGGTTGTCCCATAGAGTTTCCCACAATCTGGATTTTTCTTGCTATTAAATAATAGTAAGCTTGTATCTCCTTACTATGATTTCATATTTCCTCTTCTGTATTTTCTATAAGTTAGTAGTTGAATTTAGATATTTGACTGGAGTGAAATTGAACTCTTTTGGGGAGAGACAAGACTATTTCATGGGTGGTATTGTCTTACACAGCAGGCAAATGTGTCTGGTGTCTTTCTTCTGGTAATGTTAGTATCCATGATACTCAATGTCTAGATTAATTTATTAGGGCTTAAATATAAAATAACATTCCAATTTTTATAATTCCTTCTTCATTTGTTAGCTGAATAGTTCTATTAAAAGAAACTTCCCCATATCTACTATTTAGTTGACCAATGGTACAGTTCTTACAGGAAAGACAGGATAAATACCCAATTCTTTTCTCCTATTTTCTACTTTTAAAAATATGACTGATTAATTACCACCTTCCACCAGTGTGACCAGTTATTTTTTAAAAGTCATTACAAACTCATGCATTTAAACATATATGGTGTGTCTCGATCAATTGTAAATATTCTTTATTAATGCTCAAATTGTTCCATTTTTAGCCAGTAGGAAGTTCTTCAAATTGGACCCCAAGTCCTTCTGAAAAACCCCAGTAGTCTTTGAAGCTTCCTTATTAGCTGGTATGACAACATGTTCCAGGATTATCTTGTACATTTCTTGCCTCAGATACAAAACCAGCCATTTTTCCAAGTATTTCTGATTGCTTTTAGTGAGAAATAGTATGTATTACTAGAAGGCTCGATTTAAATGTAAAGAAAATTCTTCTTTTAAAACTTAATCTAAAGTTGTATTAAAATTATGACTTATAATTGGCTATTTGTGAGTTGTCTGCCATAAATGTTTAGAAATACCTCATGTTAAACAGTAAGAAACAAAAAAAAAAATAGTTTTTTAGTTACACCATATTGTATTTTAACATTCACAAAGATATCAGAGCTAGGTAGACTTATTAGGTAAATTAAATTTTTTTTAGGATAATGAAATCCTAACAATTTGAAATCATCAAAAGAAAATTCAATCACTTTATAGCTAGTTATTAACAATCACTAAAATACCTGTCATTCACAGATATTTTCTTTCTCAAAGTATAGGAATATGATCATATACAAAGTATACCACTGAATATTTCAAATGCAGGGTTTAGTAGCAAATCCAATCACTTTAATACAACTTTAATTCTTGCTGTAAACTACATTTTGTCAATTATAGACAAAGGCATCTTGATTACTAGTATTTTAAATGACCTGTTATTATATCTTTATTATTATTAATAGATCATGGCCATAAGCTAGATGCTGGTACATAAATCCAGATATCAAAATGAATTTCATCTATTAATTACAAAAGATTGCTACAAACGTGTTTCCATTTGTATATAAGCTACAAATATTTGCTATATGAGGTCCTTTACTTACATTTTATCAATACTGCAAATGTTTTTATTAAAGGAAGGTTTGTGGGCACATTTATAAAATTAAACCAAATATATTTTAATGAGGTCCACTATTCACAACTAAACAGCAACAAGTCTAATGTTTTTGCAAATGTATTTTAAAAATACATTCTGTAAAGGTTAAACTACAAAAACAAAGATAGCTTCTAAATAAATTTTTTTATAATATCTCACCAAGAAAGTTTAACCAATGATAAGCTTATTCATCAAAAATTACTTAGGAAACAGATCCATGCAAAGAGATTGTCACAGAAAAACAACATGAAATTAGTTAAACAATTTAGGAGTGGAATCTTGGTTCTTTTTACAACTTCAGATCAGTACTTTAACACATCAGTGACTTATTTTCTTCATATGTAAAAACTTACAAACTACTACCTAACCTCTGTTATTACTGTAAAAATTAAGTGAGCTTAAGAAAAAAGCATACTAAAATACTTAGCACATTATCTCTCAAAGACTCTAACACAAAGTATGTTCAATAGATGTTCAACAATTATCAGTCTTCCTTTCTCTCAAAAACATAGTTTCATCAAACTTTTTGTAAAGTAAGTATCGTTCCCTTTCTAACTTTTATTTTCTCTCTTTTTATTTTGACATAATTTGCAACACATGTACAGAATAGTTGCAACACTAATACAAAGAATCCCAATAGAGTCTTCACCCAAATTCCACATGTGGTAACATTTTACCACAATTATTTTATCCTGTTCTTTTTTCAAAGAAACACATTTGCAATATCCCTTTTTCCTCTAACTTTCTGTCTACCAGCCTATGTTTTCTGAACCATCTGAAAATAAGTTTCAGACATGATACTCTATTATGCTAAATACTTCAGTGTGTTTCCTAAAAACAAGAACATTCTCTTAAAATCAAAATACAATTATCAAAATCAGGAATCAACAGTGAAGCAATACCACTATCTAATATGCAGGCCTTATTCAGATTTTGCCAATTGTTCTAATATCCAAGAACATCCACTGCACTTATTTGCAGCATCTTTAATTTGAGTAATTCCTAAATTTTTGTCTTTCTTGATATTGACATATTTGGAGAATATTGCCCAGCTGTTCTATAGAATGTCCCTTAATGTGAGTTTGTTTCTTTTATGATTAGATTCACATTTTACATTTTTGGCAGGAATAACACAAGAGTGAGGGTATATTCCCAATGCTTAATATCAGGAGGTACTTGTTGTCAACTTGTCCCTTTACTGGTGATGAGAATTTAATCACATGGTTATGATCCTGGCAGCAAAATTTCTCCACTGTAAAGTTACAATCTTCCCTCTGTCATTAATAAATATCTTGTGACATGATAATTTGAATCTATGTAAATATCTTGTTACTCATCAAACTTTCATCTTGCTAGTTTTTAACATCCATTAATGATCCTTGCCTAAATCAATGATTACCATAATGCTTCCCAAACGGTGATTTCTAAATCTATCATTCCTTCTACACTCATTAGTTACTATTCTACTATAAAGGAGGAACATTCCCTTCTCCATGTATCTATTTACATCTACGTGTACTCATAGATTACTTTATTAATGAGTTGTAAGCCATTACTATCATTTATTTTGATGCTAATACTACCACAGATTAGGCCAGTGAGAGTCCTACAAACTGGTCCTGTGCTCTTTTGCTCATCTTCATTATTCTTTGAAGTGTCAGTGTTTTATGGACCTCTCATCAGACAGAGCTGGGAAATAAATTCATACATTCATACACACACATTCATACATACCCACACTTGTCTCATCTATATAATGAACAATCGATTGTTCAATCAATCAACAGACAGATAGGAGGGAGAGAGGGCAAAGAGAGGAAGGGAAATGAATTTATATTAATAGTTCAAAATCCAGTTGAACACTACAGGATCTCTTCCTTAAGTCTTCTCCCTTTCCACATTTAAAACTCCTTCCTCTGATGATAAACTTGGCTTCTATGAAATATTTACTAATCTGCTCAATTCTGGTATACACAGAAAGTAGTTTGGGATTTGCTAACCCATAGTTCTGTGAGACAAAGGAAAATCTACAAACTAGAGTTTAATATTTTTTAAGAGTTCGTTTTGTCTTCCGTGTTGAAGCTATATGGTCCAAACATTGTGTTCAAAAGATAGCTGTGTTAGTTTCTCCCCCTCCATCTCTCCCCCTTGCACCTTGTAATTATGTTATTCATTTGAAATACAGTTGAGTTCATCTATCTGTTTTAGCCCATTTTTATTTTTTCTAATTTTATTGATTTTTTTTAACATATATGAAACATTAACATGGTTCCAAAAGTCAAAACTATACAAAAAGGTATTCTCAGTAATGTCACAACCTCCCCCATTTCCTTTAATCACATTCCCATCTCTCATTCTCTCCACCCTGTTCCTATTGTGTCAGTGGTTCCTGGTCTATCCTTCCTGTGTTTCATTTGCAGACACATGTGTATTACCTATGTTGCCTTCTTTCTTACATAAAGAAGTACAGTATAGATGCTTTTTTTGTACTTTGCTTGTTGTACTTAATCATATAATTCTAAAAACCACTCCATATCAATTTATAGAGGTTTCCTTATTCTTTTTTACACCTAAGCACTGTGTAGATATACCAGTTTATACAATCATTCTCTTATGTATTGAAATTTGGGTTGTTTCCAACACTTTGCAATTACGAATAATATGTATTCTCATATTGCTAAAGGCAAATCTTCAGGGTAAATTCCCAGAAGTAGAATTGCTGAGTCAAGAAGTAAATACATAATTAGTTATGTCAGATCCCTTCCAAAAGGGTTGTATCAAATAGCATTATCACCACCAATGTACAGGAGTGAGTCACAGACATTTTAGTGATGGGGAAAAACTTTATTTCACTATTAGTCACTAAGTAGAAGTGATATACTTCTGTAACAGCTTCGTTGAGATATAATTCACATACCATATAATTCATCTATTTGAAGTGTACAATTCAAGAGATGTACAACCATCAAATCAACACAATCGATTTTCATTACCCCCATCAAAAAAAAACACCCATATCCATTAGTGATCACTCCCCCTCCCCACCGCCATCCACTCCCCACCACTCAGCACTAGGTAACCACTAATTTATTTTCTGTCTTTATAAATTTGCCTATTTTGGACATTTCACATAAATTTTTGGACATCAGTTGACCAAGGGTAAATGAATCCTAGAAAAGGGAAACTGCAGGGGGACCATTCAGTAGTCCAGAAATATTAAATGGAAAATTCCAGAAATATTAACAAACCATTCATACATTTTAAACTGCATGCCATTCTGAGTAGCATGATGAAATCTCAGGCCCTCTCACTCCAGTGAGACATGAATCATCCTTTTGTCCAGTATATCTACGCTATATGGGATACCTGCCACTACTGTAGTTTCAGGCTTCTAAGATGTCTTGGAACCTACTCACCCCCCGCTGATAAGGGAGAACTACAGTATTCCTTAACTTGTCTTTAGCATCTCAAAAGCCAGTCTAAGTGGAAGAGACCAGAGAGTTTTAAGGCAGGGACAAAAAAGGAAGATGGGGAGGAGAATCCTCACCTCTTTCTGGTCCAAGGGATGTGTGAAAAGATGGAAAGTAAAACAGTCAGATGTGTGCCCTCAAATACATTAGATATTGAACTCTTCTCTTTCCCTTCAATCTTGCTCTTTAAGAAAGCCACTTTTCAAGCTGTCCTGTGTCGACTTAGGTACACAGCCATATCAGAATACCAGGTTGTACTACCATCAACAAAGTACGAACATACTTGTTTCCTCACAACTAACGAAGTATTTGGTTGGACTTTTTTTCTTTCTCTAAGCCCCTGGAATGCCGTGTATTTTTAAATTTCTGCCCATCCAATAGGTGAAAACTGGTATCTCAGTGCAGTTTTGATTTGGATTGCTCCAATTAAGTGAGGATAAACATCTCTTCATATGGTTAAGGCAATTTTTATACCTTTCTGTGAGAACTGTCTGTCCCTATCTTTTGCCTATTTTGCTACTGGGTCTTTTTCTATTTGGTCTTTTTTTACCCTCTATTTTTAAAGGTTCTTTATATATGACGAATATTAGCCTTTTATCTGTGGTAAATGTTTCCTCTCAGTTTTGTACCTGTCTTTTGACTTTGTAATTACTGTTTTTTGCCATGCAAAAGTCTGATCTTTAGGTTTTTTTTTTTTTTTTTGAGACAGAGTCTCACTCTGTTGCCCGAGCTAGAGTGAGTGCTGTGGCGTCAGTCTAGCTCACAGCAACCTCAAACTCCTGGGCTCAAGCAATCCTTCTGCCTCAGCCTCCCGAGTAGTTGGGACTACAGGCATGCGCCACCATGCCCGGCTAATTTTTTCTATATATTTTTAGTTGCCCAGATAATTTCTTTCTATTTTTTTTAGTAGAGACGGGGTCTCGCTCTTGCTTAGGCTGGTCTTGAACTCCTGAGCTCAAACAATCCACCCGCCTCAGCCTCCCAGAGTGCTAGGATTACAGGCGTGAGCTACCGCGCCCGGCCTTATCTTTAGTTTTTATGTAGTCAAATTTATCAGTCTTTCCTTTTGTTACATCTGGATTTTGAATGATAGAGAAAAAAACTTTTCCTTACCTCCATGTTCACTTCTTGTATTTGTAGTTTCATTCCTTATGTTGACATCTCTGGTCTGTTTCATGGACCCAAAGATATTAATTTGATTTTATCTTTTTTCCAAGGGATTAACCATAAAGTCCACCTTTACCCCAGTGTTCTGCAATGCCAGGTTTACCGTATACTAAATTTCCACATGCTCTTGAACCTGTATTTCAATTTTTCTATTCTATTCCACTGGTCTATCTACATGACAATGAAAAGAAATCTAATCTGTAAAATGAGACAGACTAAATGTAGCTTAAGATTCCTTCCATTCTATATCTAACTCTTACAAGGAAACTTAAACCACACCTATAGTCAGCTACCATTAGGTCAACTGTATTTCTAGACGTGCCTCCTCAAGTCTCTTTTGCTCATAACCCCAACCTCTAAATGCTGAAATGCATATACAGTTGTCTTTGATCTCTTCTTCATTTACACTCACTCCAATCCCATGGCTTTAAATTCCATATACATTCAGATGACTCTCAAATCGATACTTTCAGCTCACATTCCCTACCCAGAACCCCAGACCAGAATATCCAATTACTTACTAATATCTCCAACTGGTAATCTAATAGTATTTTATGTATCTAAAAGTGGATTCCCAATCTTATTTCTCAAAAACCAAAATAAAAACCTGCTTCTTCAGTTTTCCCCATTCTCAATTAACAGTAACTCTATGTTACAATAGGCCAAATATCTATCAGTTTCACCTTTAATATATATCCAAAATTTAATCGCATCTTCTATAGCCTCTTAACTGTTCTCTTCTACCTTACTCTCTATACAGCAGCCAGGATGATCCTGTTAAAACATAAGTCTCCAGTGTCTTCCCATTTCACTCAGAGTAAAAGCCAAAGCCATGTTGTTGCAATTCCTGATGGCTATTTTTTTTTCCAAATTGACTGAAAAGCTCTCTTATTCCTCTTACGTTAGTACTATAAAAGTCATATGAAGCCAGCCACAGTGGCATACACCTGTAGTCCCAGCTACTTGGGAGGCTGAGGCAGGAGGATCACTTCAACCCAGAAGCTGCAGTGCCCTATGACTGCACCTGTGAACAGCCACTGCACTCTAGCCTGAGCAACATGGCGAAACCCTATCCCCTCCATCTCGAAAGAAAAGACCAAAAAAAGGTAATATGAATGAATACAAAGGAAAATAATTACAGTCAGCTTTTTCAACTATTTCTAATTAAACCTAAGCCAAGAAACAGGGATCAAAATTATATTCTCATTTAGTAATCACTGAGAAGCTAAAATGATTTATATTTTTTATTTAGCTAAAAGAGAACTTCTTCCACTTAACTAGCTTAACATAAAATATATATATATGCTTCTCTGGCAATTCTATTATGGTTACTATGTTCAAGTTCCCCAGATAAGAAAAGCTCCAATGAGTATCTGCCCTGATACTTGATCTCCAATTTTTACTCTAGTGAGGCTGAGCTGCAGCAGCCCCCACCCCATCTTCAGCAGTAAAAAGCCCCTCTTTTCCTTTGTTAATTTTTCTTCAACCCTGAACAAGTCCAAATCATCTGATTCCCTATTTCCTCTCCTTTGGGTTTGGACCAACCCATTATATGTAAAAGTGAGCAAAAAGCCAAGAGTGCCATAGTGAGAAAAGCAGCACATCTGTCCTTAGTAGACACAGCTCTGCCTGTCCTGCTCACTCAATGAACTAGATAGATTTGCAAACACAGAAGAATGAGAAGAAGCCAGAGTTAAAGAAAGGCTCAAACAAGAGTCAAGAGTTTCAGGAACTACACAGAACCACCAAATCAGTAAGCTAAATTACATTCCATCTAGTATTAAAGAATGTCCTTGACAAATATTTCTTAACTGATCAATCCAGTCTCTACTCTCAATAACCAAGGGGATGATTTAAGCATTCCCTTTTTTTCTTTATATTGACAGACTTCACACCAGGACAGGCTGGAAGGTATTCAAAAGAATGTTCATTATCAGGGCACATTAGAATTTAATTCACTTATTTAAATATCTTGTAATCATCATCAATAATTATGAATCCAAATCAACTTAATCCATTTTATGCTAAAATACTTCTATTACTTAATAAGTACTTGACATACCTTTAATTCATAATTGTTAACATTAAAGTTCATGTTCCAAAACACTTAATGTATTATAAACCATCTACTTTTACATTTTCTCAAATAAATCTTGCTACTACATGAGAAAAAAAAAGTGTTTAAAATTTTTTTAATATAATATCAAAGTCACCTGAAGGAAAAATAACAACACTCTGTGTATCTGGTAGTCAGATCTCAAGTGACTGCAATCAGCAATACCAAGAGACAAACAGAGAATAAGCTAGAAAAAGAGCTTCAACAAAGCCCAGCCACTCTTCTCCATAAGAGAGGTGAAAACCATCCCTAGACCTTTTATCACATATCAACACAATCTCTGATTTTAACAAGGCTTAGCTACCTAATTAACCTTAGGAGGTCAGTTTTTAGCAGGTTAGATTACACAGCAGAATAAAGATTACACAGCATAACAAAAGTCAAAAAATAAGGGAGCCCTGGTAAAAATTGACAAATTAAGAAATAACTATTGATAATAAGGAAACAACAAAAATGCCATATATAAATGCTTGATAATGTGGAAAAGATTAGCACAGAATCAAAACAATCCTATCAAGTTTCATCATAAGACTATACACTATCACTACATGGTCTTATGATGCAAAGTACAACAAATATTCATGACTATAATCCTGATAAAGCTAGATACTTGGTAAGTTTTAAGAAAACACAAAAACTACTAATACAAAATGTTACTTCTTCAAGAAAATTCACCTAAATATAACTTACGCTATCAATACCAATGAAGAACTGTATGTCAATCACGAACCGACAAACCATTTTCCAACATGGATAATTGCAAACAACGTTTTTACTCCACTTGCATGAAGGGAATAGTAACTATACTGTGAATGGGCAATATCCCTAAGGTCTTATCAGACACAAAAGATCCCCTCCACACACACACACACTCCCCTAAGCACTAGGCATTTCTTCTAGATAGACCTGCTCAGTAAACAAAAGCAAAGAGCTAATAACGGTGATTTTGAACTTCATTGTGTATTTTAACACACTGCCACACCAGAAAAAAAATCTTTGTCCCTGGAGGCCATGGTGTTTTATTACAAAAATAGAATAAAAACTTCAAAAACAAAATACTTTCTAATTTCATGAAAAAATTGTTATTTTTTATTGTTTTCCACGTGTGAGTTATACACAACTTGAAGAATAGTTCATTCGGCTCCTAAGATGAAGAGATGTGAGTTACATATGCTTCATGAGGCCCCAGCCTCAAAAATAGTGTGCATTAAATACAACTTACAGGACAATTAATGTGTTAAATATTTCTTTAGTGAATAATTGCTTTCAAAATTAAAGTATGAAGTTTAACATTTCTAAATATAAAAAGTAGGCAAATAACTAATGGATTCTTTTTCAGACAGGGTAAGAAATAATTCTAAAGTATTTGATTCAGTGGCTAGTTTTCACCTTCCTCTTCATTCATAGTTTGGAAGCAGAAAAATCTCAGAAAGTTTTTGTAGTACCAAAAATTTCCCAATTTTATAATGAAGTGGTCTAAAAAGTGGGAACTGCATTTTACATCTGCAGATAGTAATATTGCTTAAAACTGGGTTATCATTTCAATAGTTTCTAATGAATCAAAATAGCAAAACTTCCACCAGGCCCCTCGTATGGCTTTCCTTTTAAGTTTTACCAGTATTTATTTCCTGGAAAACAAAAATAATAGAAGAGAATGATAAAATTAAAATACAGAAAGATTCAACCAAGCCATTCACATATCAAGAAACTAAACATAGGCCGGGCGCGGTGGCTCACGCCTGTAATCCTAGCACTCTGGGAGGCCGAGGTGGGCGGATCGTTCTGAGCTCAGGAGTTCGAGACCAGCCTGAGCAAGAGCGAGACCCCGTCTCTACCAAAAATAGAGGGAAATTAATTG